>JAMALN010000546.1:0-33111 GCA_023630115.1 Cutaneotrichosporon sp. PK4640 | reverse complement strand
AACTCGGCGGCGACGACGCTGTCGCTGTGCCCGTCGAGCTTGATGGGCGCCCAGTTGTCGCCGTTGATCGCCGCCCCAGACTCCTCGGGCAGCGGCGCGAAGATGTACCCCGCGTCGTCCTCGCCGCCCGACACGGCAAGCGGCGGGTTTGGGAACGAGGGGTGCGCGTGCAGCGCAAAGATGGACTTTTCGGCCGCGTGTACGGCTATCGTCAGCGTTGGAGAGGGGCAGCTTACAGCTCGCGCCAATCGAGTTGTCCTCGAGCTGGTCCTCGCCAATCTCCATCGTCTCGTCTTCGCCCATGCCGTCGTCCATGTCGTCGTCGTCGTCCATGGGCTCGGCGCCGTCGTCCTCCACGACCTCGGCAATCTCCTCGTCCTGCAGCAGCTTGTCCTCGACTGTGGGGTTGTCGTTCTCGCGCGGCGCCTGCATCTTGGGTGGCGGTGGTGGGTATGTGTGTCATCTCAAAATCTTGGACCTCCACTTCTTGGTCATCCCAGGGTGGAGGGTGACCGTGGGAAAGCGACGCACGTGCGCCTCCACCTCGACTGGTCGAGATTTTGATCGACCAAGGACGAGATTCATAACAGCCCACACACTACTCGAGCAACATGGGCAAGAAGCGCGCGGGACCGAGCCAGGCCATCGCCCCCGCCGCAGGGAAGAAGATGACCTTCGACGACGACGACGACTTTGACTTTGCCGCGCCCTCGTCGCCCGGCATCCCGTCCGACGTCCCATCCGACGAGGACGAGGAGGACGACCAGTCGGGTTCGGGTTCGGACGACGACTCGGACTCGGACGCAGCGCCCGAGGCGGTCGGCATGCGCGCCGGCGCAGCGGACGAGCGCATGCGCGCAGCCGCCGAGGAGGAGTGAGCCGAAGTCGAGGTAGGAGCTGACAGCAGGGAGCGCCAGGCCAAGCGCGAGGCGGCCAAGCTGCGCGCAGCGCGCGTCGCCGAGGCCAAGGCCGCGTCCAAGAAGCCGAGCAAGGAGAAGCGGAAACGTGCCGTCGAGGACGAGGACAGCGAGGAAGAGCTCGACGCGGAGGCTCTGCGCCTGAGGCGGCGAATGGATGCTGCCATGGCGGCGGGGGAGGGCGACTCGGAGATGGACGACTCGATGGAGTCGGACTTTGACGAGGAGGGCGAGGACGACTTCGACGCGCTTGAGGAGGAAGATGGGGATGAGGAAGAGGAGGAGGAGGAGGAGGAGGAAGAGGAAGAAGAAGAGGAGGAGGAAGAAGAGGAAGAGGAGAGCGACGACGAGGGTCTCTTCTCCCGCCCCGTGCCGGCTGCGCTCAAGAGCAAGATGGACGCGATGATGGCTGCGATGGAGGGGCGCGCGATGGCCTCGGACCCCAAGTTCGCGGACGAAATGGCCTCGCGGCGCAAGAAGGGCCCTGTGCTCGAGGTGCCGTCGCTCAAGTCCAAGTCCAAGCCGCAAGGCACCAAGATCACCTTCGACGAGTTCGGGGAGTACGACGCGGCCCCGCTCTCGGCGGACATGCTGGCCGCTGCGGACGCGGCTCTCGCGACGGAGAAGAGCAAGGCCAAGGAGAGCAAGGTCGAGCGCGCGCGGAAACGCCAGCGCAAGGAGAAGAAGGGCAAGAAGGCGGCGCCGACGGCGCGAGTGCTTGAGTGAGTGCCGGGCCCTAGGGGCGATGTTTGCTTGGTGAGGTTAGAGAGCTGACCCCAGCGACCGCACTGTCCACCTCCTCCCGCCCGTGCTGGCTGGCACTGCGCTCCCACCCATGGTGGGGCCACGAGAGCGCGTCGGGAGCGCGGGCAAGGCCAAGGCCAAGTTCTACAAGAACGCGATGAAGGCGAGCGGCAAGATTCCGGGACGGGGAGCTGTTGATGGGCGTCGGAAGTGAGCGGAGGGTGGGGTAGAGATGTAGACATGTAAGTATCATCTTCATGGGCGCGGCGCGTCTAGGCGAATGGTATACGTCCATCTGCGACCCCCACCTTGCTGCGTGGGCCCGCTACGGGCGTGGTGCCAGTCGAGTTGACCCGCGCGGTCTGCTTGGCGTTGAACCGGCTCGCATCGGCGTGACCGTAACGCGCCAGCCACGCGCAGGCAGTCGACGTCGGCGTCGGAGGATTGGCGAGGCGAGACGATCGGAATGGTGATCTGGGGATTGTGATGCGCAGCCATCTCGCACCACCGCCAGCCACAACAACAACACTCACACTCAAAACTCACACATAAACAACTCTTTTCGTCACTTCTCACCTCACCTCTCTCTCTTCACATCACCACATCCCTCGTCCTCACCACCTGTCCCGTTAACCATCTGTTGAACTCTTGATACGCCCCATTCCTTGACTCTCCCACACCACTGCACCGCTCATACCGCACTCCCCACCGCCCCAGCCACCACCGTCATACCTCCCACGCCCCCTACACCTATAAGATGCTGCACCTGTCCTCGCCAACCCGCCCAACCCTCTCCCCCGCCCTCCTCGCCCCCCGCTCCCCCTCCGACTCTCCCCGCCGCTCACACAGCCCCTTCGGCTCGCTCAACCTTCCCTCCGCGCTCCTGGTCCCTTCCTCCCCCCGCCGAGCCTTACCCCCCGTGCACGCGCGCCCGCCCCTACCCCCGCTCTTCGCGCTCGCCATCCCCCGCAGTCCCGGCCCCGAGCTGGACAACACCTCCACGGACGAGGACAGCCCCCTCACCCCCCTGCTGTATCCCAAGAGTGTCGCCCCCGAGGCACCAGAACCCCGCATCTATCCCTACGCCCTTGACGGCTTCCCCTTCCTCACGCCCGGCTCTATTGCCCCCGACCAGGACGAGCCGCCCAGCCCCGACACCCCGATCCTCACAGTGCCCCTCCCCACGCCCGAGCTCTCACCTGTCCTCTCGCCAACGAGCACCCGGGTCAACACCCCGCCCACACCAGCTAAGATCCTCGACAGCCCCATGAACCAGGCCCAGGGCTTTCCTGCCAGCGAAACAGCACCTCTCACCCACGACCCGAACGTGATGCAGCGCTACGACGTCCAGCACTGTAGGTACTTGAGCTCCAGATGATACCCAGCAGGGTGAGGGGAGAGCGTCCATCACGTTGAATACAGATACACCGGCCTGGATGGCGGCGCCTTGGCGACGGCCTCGTCCGGTTGACACTATCCTGGGCTCCTGGCCGACGAGGCCCGCTCTCCTCCCACTGCCCCATGCTAACGCCAGTCCGCGACCAGGCCGCCCACCCCCGCTCGCGTATGGGCAACATTCTCCTGTACGTCCTCGCAATCTTCCTCCCGCCGGTTCCCGTCTTTCTCAAGGCTGGCTGCGGGTGCGACGTCCTCGTCAACATTCTCGTGAGCTGCAGGCTCTGAACCAGCTGACGTCAGCTTTGGGCGCTCTGCTGGATCCCTGGCGTGCTGCACTCGATGTACATCATCGCGACACGTCCGTAGTCTGTGTTCCCCACTCTGTTCGTAGGCGCATATGAGGCAAAGCCGTTGCAAGTGAGGACGTTGTCATGTCACCAGTGTGCGTGGCACAGCGCGTGTACTCCTTCGTTCTTGGCAGCACACATGGAGCCCCGCACCACGTGCCAAGATTTTTCACCACGACGATCAGTCGCCACCCACATCTCCACTTCCACACCCTCACTCACCACCCACACCCAAAGCATCGACGCGCGCGGCCCCAGCGCGATGGCAGCCGAGACCGCCCACTCACCCGCGAGCGAATCCAAGGTCCCAAATGGCGCCGCCAAGCCTGATTCCAACGGACTCGGTCCATCCCCCGCAACCGCGGAGGTGGACCCTGCGATTGACACGGCGCTCCTCCATCGCGCCGAGATAACCGCCCGTCTCACGGACTCGCCCTACGACCTCGTGGCCTATCTCGAGCGCGCGCGCGTGCACCGCACCCTCGGATATCCGGACCTGGCGGCAGGCGATGCGTACCGCGCCCTCCTGCTGGCCGACGAGGCGCGCACCGAGGGCTTCGAGTTCCACGACGAGGCGGCCGAGGCTTTGGAGGCCTACAACGAGCCCGCGGTCCTCGCCGACCTCCCCGGGGAGGCGGTGGAGCGCGGCGCCGCGGCAGCGTACCGCCTCCTCTCGCGCTTTCTCCTCGAAGCGGGATGCCTCTCCTCGGCCGCGACGTACCTCAAGCGCGGCCTCGACGCGTCGCCCAACGACACCGAGCTCCAGGCGACCCGCACCGCCCTCGAGGCCGCGATCAAGAAGCGCATGCCCCTCCCCGAGGACATTTTCGCCCCTGACGTCCTCCCCGACACGACGCTCGTTCGCCGCGAAGTGTACCCCTGGAACACGCACGAGCCGGACCGCTTCGCGCCCGACTCGCTGGCCGAGCTCAACGCCACGCTGGCCCGCTTCGCCCCCAAGTGCGCCGTGCAGGTTGCCACCCTCCCGGTCCTGCTGGACGGCGTCGCGCTCGGCACGACATGCTCCCAGCTTGGCGTGTTCGCCACCGAGGACATTGCGCCCGGCGAAAAGGTGCTGGAGGAGTACTCGCTCCTCACGGCCAACAACCGGATGAAGGACAGCGTGTGCGACGCGTGCTCGTCCGAGCTGCCGCGCGACCGCGCGGGCGTGGTCCTGTGCGACGAGTGCTACGACACGGTCTTCTGCAGCGCCCACTGCGCGGCGCAGGCGGAGCGCTACCACCCCGCCGTGTGCGGGACGGGCGCCGACGAAATCGGCAAGGACCCGGCGCCGCACGAGGCCGACGAGAGCCTGCACCTCTTGCTGTTGGCGCGCGTGCTCGCGCTCGCGGCCCACGGCGACATCCACCCCCTCGACGTCCCCGAGGTCAAGTACATCTGGGGCGACTTCACGCCGCACCCCACCCTCCCCTGGAGCTTCAAGTACAACGTCGAGACGCCGCTGCACCTCCTCGAGACGATGGACGTGGACGTGTATGCGCACCCGCAGTTCGACGTGTGGGTGCTCAACACGCTGTACGCCAAGTTCCGAGGGACGGCGAGCGCGCGCAAGAACCCGCTCGACGGCAAGCCCGACGTCGCGGCCGTGCACCCGTACTGGTGCCTCGCGAACCACGACTGCGACCCCAACGTGTCGTGGGACTGGGCGGGGACGATTGTGCTCACTGCGCGGACGGAGCGCCTGGGCAAGGACACGGGCGTGCGCAAGGGCGAGGAGATCCTCAACCACTACTGCGATATCCGGCTGCCGGTGGAGGAGCGGCGCGAGTGGGCGAGCGGCCCGCTGGGCGGGTGGTGTATGTGCGACCGGTGTAAGCGGGAGGCCAAGGAGGGGGAGTGGGCCGAGGAGGATGCGCAGGAGGAGGTGGAGGATGCGGAGGAGGACGGGTTGAAGGCCGAGGCGAAGAGGCGGCGGAACAAGACCGTGCCGCCGCCAGCGGTCAAGGTCGCCGTTGTGGAGGTCGCTTAGATTGTACATGCATAGAACTTAGACTCGACGGCAGCCGAATGCGTTTGGGTTCGGCGATGGGTGGAGGTGATGGGCGCGCGGGGGTTTGGCGGCTAGGACGGTCGCGCCCTGCCAGAAGCGCCTGGCGGCGTCCTCACACACCCCAGCTGCGCACTAGGTTCCCAGCTTCTGTTGGGGAGATTGGAAACGGGATCCAACGGGGTTGTGGCGACCCCGGGATGACCTCCACTTTGTAGGTGCTCGCACGGACCGGCTGTCGGAATGGACCGATGACCCAGCTTGAAACCCTTGACCTCGCTTCTCGCTTCATCTCTCCATCTCTCATCGTCACCATCTCTTCACTCCCACATCTCCTCTCCCCGCGCGACCGTACGATACCTCCCAGTCTCCCACTGACCCTTTCAGCCTGCTCGCCGCACCCGCCCAACTCAGCGCGATGATCACTCTCGACCACACCGTCTACCCACACATCTTTGACTCCATCCTCAAGGCGTCGAGCTACCCGGCCCTCGCTGCTCTTGGGGCGACGTCGCACGCTATCCGGGCCCAGGTTGAGGAGCACTTCGCCCTGTGCCTGGAGCACATCGCGGTGGTCGGTGACCAGAACGCGATGCTCTACATCACGGCTCCCAACGGCGACCCCCTTCCCCTCCCGACCCCTTATCTCCAGTCAAAGAACGAAGTGTGGACATCGACCGCCCAGCACCCCGCCACCGAACGCCAGCAGCGCCTCCTGCTCGCGCAGCTCCGGCACGTGCGCCGCATCGACCTCTGCAGCGAGGTGGACAGGGCCACCTTCCACCACCTCGCGAGCTCCGCCGCCCCCAAGCTCATCCGCACATGGGGGCGAAAAGAGGCGGCAATCCCGGGCACTTTCCCCAACATGGACATGGTGGTGGGCGCCTCCCACCCGTTTCCCGACGCGGCAGGGGGCATGAACACCATGTGGATGCGGAACTTTGCCCGCCGCCTCACGGTGGTGTACACCGAGCAGATCGGCGTCCGGCCGCAGAACTGGCTCATCGGGCGGCGGTGGGGGCTTCCGCCCAATCCAGGCGTGGTCGTCCTCCGCACCGAGGGCAAGCCTGAGCTCGTCAAAGCCCTCGCCGCCGACGCCCACGTCTCGCCCCTGTACTCGGCCAGCTCGGCGTCGGTCGTCTCCGTCGCCGTGGTGCCGAAGGAGGAGGACATGTTCCGCATGACCCAGCAGATGTGGGAGGCGCTCTGCATCATGCACAACCGCATGGAGGAGTGCGTACGGGCCACGCGCGAGCGCGAGGAGCTCCCGCCGCCCCCAAAGCTCTGGGGCACAAAGTTCATGTCGCTCGAGGCGTACCGCGCCTCCCGAGGAGACGAATACGAGCTGGAGGGGTGGTTCGACGAGGCCCGGCCACAGGCGCGAGTCGCGGACGTCAAGAGCAGGTGGCCGGAGGAGGCGGACAACGCGCGCTTCGTGGCCCCGCTCCAACCCGGGCCCACCCCTTATGTCCCGCGTCCTTCTCCCCTCGGTGGCAGGCGGTGATCTCGAGCCACAGTCTTCGCACTGTAGATCTAGATTTAATAGCGCCTGCAATGTTTTCAGTCGTGCTTCGCGGAGTGGGCTGCTGGTGGCGGGGTGAGTTGCAAAGCACATTCCGAGCAACATCACACGAGTTCAAGGACAGATTCGACCCGCTCCTGTTCCGCGAGGTTGACCTCTCACCCCACTGTGCGGGCGTCCGCCTCACTCTCTCGTGGTGCACGGGACGCGAGCTCCCAACCCGGGGCCCAATCTTCCGCGATCCTGTACACGGTACCCCCTCCGAGCGGCATCAGCGCGTCATTCGCAGCCTACTTAAACACACCCGCCGCATCCGGGTCACTGGGCACGTCAGCCAGTAGAAATTGAAGGATAGGTCGCCCAAGCTCCTGACCGACATCTTCGACTTGGCGTCCGAGGATCTGGTAGTTGTCGGCCTCCATCCATGCCCCCGGGGGGACGCAATCCCCCTCTACCCCGCGCGGAAGTTGGACTATGTTCAGACATAGCAGCCGCCTCACTCGCGTCACCTAGACCCGTGTCTGTTGACCGAGAATGTCGGCCGATTTACGATGGTCATCAACCACTTCCCGATCTCCTCTTTGCCTTGTCTTTCCGAGAGAGTAGATACACGCGCATCAGTGATCGTCCTCGTCTGGACTGTGACTTGTGAGCCAGAGGTCGGAAGAGCGATATCCTCTCACGACTCTGAGTCTAGCCTTCTCCCCGGCCCACGTTGCGCGCCCGAGCTTGTGGCACTCGGTAAGGTAGCCGTCGTGAGGATGCGTAGCGAGGTGTGTTTTGACCACATCTTTGCACATACCCTTATTGCATGCTCCTGCGCGAGTGTGACAGAGCGGTGCGCGGTGGTGGGCCGCTCCCCAGTCCTCCGTTCCTTTCCGGGGTGGACTTGATGTCACTAGAGGCCTACAAGAAGGTGAGGGGCAACCGGTGTGAGCTTGAGGGGTTAATCTGAAGCTGTGTTGTCTTTCATATGCTGTGGAGGATGCATTCCAAGTCTTCTTGTCTTGCAACTCGTCCTGTTTATCCCAGGGGCGCAAGAAGCTGTACAAGGCGGGCCGTCAGCTCTGGCCAGGGCGCCAGCTCGTTGCCGTATCGACGCTACCTGTAAACTCACAGAAGCGAATCGAAAGTGTGTGTACAAGGCTGGGCAGAGGAACCCGTGATAGCAGTGCTGGAAGGATTGACGGGCCGCCAACTCGAGGGGTGAGAACAGAACTGCTGATCCGCTGATCGCGTGGGAGCCTTCTCTGCTGAACAGTCAAACGAGGCAGTGCCTCTATCAGTGAACATATATGCTAGCGACCGAGCGGTTCTGCCCTCCATCTTCAAGATCCTGCTCTGCCACCCCCAAGCACTCCCCACCAACAAACTCCCCACCAGCACGCCATGTCGCTCGATCACGCTGTGTTCCCTCACATCTTCGCCAAGATCATCGGGGCCTCGGCATTCAGCCAGCTGGGTGAAGTCGGCCGGCTCTCTAGCTCCTCCCGCGCCCAGGCCAACGACCTTCTCCGGCGCCGCCTCAAGCACATCCGGCTCATCGCGAACTACCCCTCCCTCAAGCTCGTTCCGCAAGTCGACAAGCCCGATCTCACTTCCGAGAGGGTCGACCTCCCTTGGCCTCATGCCGGATCCCAGGCGGACAGGGCACTCCCCCGCCTCTGGGAGCACGTGTATATCGTCGACATCAACCCCGACGCCGATCAGCGCCTTCTCGATCACCTTACGGCCCACGCTCCTAACCTCCACCACGTGCGCTTCATCAAAGATGTCGATCTCGTCAATGAGACTAGGATCTTCGTACGCCCTCTCGACCTAGTTACTACGCCCCTGGAGGGCGGTTTTATCCTCATCGCCAACGTCGGGCACCTCACCATCACCATGAATGGCGACATGGACGACCCCGAATTCTCGATGACCCCCTTCAACTACAACAGCCTTTCGCCGACCGACGCAGCGTGCGTCTATACGTGCCGCGATAAGCTCAACTCTCTGCTCCGCAATCCCCTCTTCTCTTCTAATCCATCGGATGAGTGGGGCCCTTCCGCTTCTATCGTTGGCTTTGTCGCGGCAGGTCGGGACGTGAACGGCCGCATCTACGAGGCTTTCGCCGCCATCGAGCATCTCGTCGGTACCGGCAAGCAGCCAATGGTCCCGGGCGTCGACTTTATGTCGCTCGCGGACTACAGGGCCATCCGGGAGGCCCAGCGTCGGGGCTCGTATGAACTCGAGGCATGGTGTCTCTGTGGGTGATGGTCGGGTGTGACTTTGCCCACGGACAGGAGCGTGCGTTAACTAGGCTGCTATGTAGCTGCGAGCCTCACAATTATCCTGATTAACTGCAAATTGCGCCTTTCGTAGTGATGTTCATGTCAATAGAAGACTCATTCAAACGGCAGGCGTATTGGAATCTGGCTCGATCCCCAGCCACTTGACGTTTTACGTCACCCACGATCTGAAGCGCAGCTAGCACAGCCTGCTCTTTGTCTGAACAGCTGAAGGGTATGAGATGTCACAGCGTGTGATCGTGTGAACGACAAGGAATGCTGTGCTGTGTATCGAGCGTGCGACGGGCGCACCACTGTCCCCCAAGCATCCAACCTCACTCCTATAGAAGATGTCTTCTCTTCTCCGTCGCACTTTTATGGACTGCGTGGACACAGATGTATAGGTGCGGCGCTGAGCCTCGACACAACGGGAGGAGTGGGGGTGAAAACATGCGTGCATCACCCCACGGCCCACTAGCCAACTAGCCCATGCTTCTCGCACTTGGGCAATCGCCCAACGCCACCCAACCAGCCTCAGCTACGCAACGCTGAAAAATGCTATAACTTAACCAACATCCCTGTATGTATCTCTCAACTGTTCGCCATCCGCCTGTTCAACCAGAACCATAATCAGAGCTCCCAGACCCACAACCACAACACCATGGGCATCCATATCGACCACACTGCCTTTCCACACATCTTTGACGCTATCGTCGAGGCGTCCAGCTTGGACGTTATGCTGAACTTCCGGGCCACATCACGCGCAGTGCGAGACCAGGTCAAGGGCATCCTCGCCTGCAGGTTCAAGCACACCAAGGTAACGGCGCAGGACGGCTGCCTTCTCCTCGATCCCCCTAGAATTCTCCTGGCCTTCGCCTTCGACGACTGCTCCCACCCTTCTGCCACTACAGACAGAGGTTTAACATCGATGTGGGTGAACCAAAAGGAGGAGAGAAAACGATTCAGACCCCCTCTCCGCTTCCTCATGCGCCATGCGCAAGACATCGACATTGCACGTGAATCCCCTTACCAGTTCGATGGGCTTCTACTCGACCAGCTCTTCAGCATATCGCGCTCCAAGCGAGTTCGCCTCCTGGATTCCAAGTGCACCAATCCCACCAAGCAACTTAACCTGAAGGCGGCTGGAGCTCTCGACGTCGTCGTCGTGGACCCCTGCAGCTGCTGCAAACTGGGCATCAAGGCCCACTCGGAGGAGCTCACTTTGATGTTGCACTGCGACCTCGACGGCCCCCGCAGGGCTTCCAGCATGCCACAGCCTCTCGGGAGCGTCCATAGGCCCCACACTGTCGCCGTCGTGGTGGAGTGGTCTGGGCACCCACTCGAGATTAAGAAGCTTTGTGAAAGTCCCCTGTACACATTCTCGCCTTCGACGACCGGTAGCGAATCTCCAAAGGCCACATCGGTCGCGATCGCCGACCCATCAATACATGGCGTTGGTGAACGGCTCCGCAGAGGGTTCTACGAACTGCGCAAGCACGCCGGGGCAAGCATCGCCGCAATGAGGAGCGGCAGTACCCTTCCGCTACCCTTAGCCACCCGTGAGGGCTACACCTTGATGTCTCTTGAAATGTACAAGGCGATCCGGGGGGACAAATACGAGCTTGAGGGGATTGTGTGAGTTGAGTGGGGGAGTACATAGTTCCATGTGTTTATTAAGGCCGAGGCCAAAGCAAGATAGGAATCAGCCTGGATGAATATATTCACATTAGTAGTGTGCATGTATGCAGGTGGTAAGGCGAGACTGAGAGATGGGCTCATGTACAAGGGTGGCTGGTGCCGCAGGTGTGACAATGGTAGTGGGAGACGCGGGAGCCACTCGATGCTCGTCGTTTGGTCAAGTGGAAAATGGCACATCATGGCGATCATTTCAGGAATGTGCTTCCGATCCATCACTCATCGCCATCTTCCAACCATCCAATCTTCCACGCCGTACGTCAACTCACACCTCCTCAACCACACACCCATCTCCTCATCGCCATGAGCATCGACCACGCCGCCTACCCACACATCTTCTCCACCATCCTCGAGGCATCGCGCTATCGTGAGCTCCGTGTCCTCTGCGCCACCTCACGCTCCGTCCACGCGCTGGTTGATCTCCATCTCATGCGCCGCCTCAAGCACGTCACAGTGACGACGCTTCCCGGAGCCCTCCGGTTCGAGCCCCCCAAGAACGCGATTGGGGTCCCCGCGTTCGACTTCCTTCCGGTCCCCATGGATACACTCGACCTCGACCAGCTGGCCGTCGGCACACTCTCACAAGTCGCCCTGCTCTCCCTCCTGTTTCACGTTCAAGTCTTTGATGTCGTGGCCCTCGAAAAGAACTCGGATACCCTCTCGGTGCTGAGCGAAAACTCATGCGCTGGGCTCGTCCGCATTTTGGGCGGCGAAAGCTCCACGGGCGTCAATGTAGACCTCAAGGTCGACCTCAACCTCGTCATTGTCGATTGTCCAAAGGATCTCTGTGTCGAATCAATTACGCGTTCCCTCACCATGGTGTCGCACCGCAAAATCGGAGACGCCGAATGGGTCAGTCACAGTTCGTGGGGTGCTTTCCGCCGTCTCGAGCGCGGAGCTCACCCAACCGCCGTCGTTGTGGCGTGGTCTGGCGACCAATCCGTGATCAACATCCTTGGCACGAGCCCCTTGTACACCCTCTCCCCCGGCGACTCTCCCACCGCCACCATAGTCGCCATCACCGTCTCATCGAACCCAAGGGAGTACGAGACACGGCAAGCTCGCAACTGTTTCACCGCCCTGCACAACCATGTCATGGCCAGCGTCACAGCAATCAAGGTCGGCAAAGCCGTTCCCCCGCCCCCGATCCTCAACAGCTACACGTTCATGTCCTTGAGGCGTACAAGACAACCCGCGGAGACAAGTACGAACTTGAGGGGCTTATTTGAGGCGACGTACGTTTCTTGACTCGCTCACCGCGTTGGCCCAAGCGGCCCCACTCCCGAAGACGTCCGTGTGCGTAAACCTCATAGCCACCGCAGTGGCGGAATGTAGTGTATGTAGGTGGGAGGTGGTGCCCAATGCGCCCGGCAGTGTGTCGTGTGACAAGTGTGACGTGTAGAGCGCCCCGCCCCTAGTCCTTGTTCCCACGACCGTACCCCCAATGTGCCATGACATCCAGTTATCTCTTCCTTCTCATTACTCACGGCCCCATTCGCAGCAACGCAATGAACCTGGACCACACCGCCTACCTCCACTTTTTCGCAGAAGTCCTGGACCCCTGTGGCTACCGCCAGCTCCTCGCGCTCGGCACCACGTCCAAGACCGTTCGAGCCCATGTAGACACAGTCCTCGCCCGTCGTCTACGCCACCTCCAGGCCTACTCCCTTGATGGTGGCATTCGCCTGGTGTCGAACGTCCATCATGTCTCGCTCTGGCCCGATGTCTTCGTTCGGAGCTGGCCCCGTCCCTTCGCAACTCACATCCGGGCCGGCGCTCCGTTCCATCCTTCGACGCGGGAGTGTACGCGTCATGGATCTCCGGCCTGGCTGGGGGGGATCCTCGGAATTGGACGCAATCTCCCAGCTCTGCGCGATCACGCACCCCGAGCTCGTGTGCCTCCTCGAATACGTGCCCCAACTTGACCGACCTCACTTTCGCGGGCGAGATCAAATTGGTCGCTACCGGCTGGCCCGGCAATGAACGGCTCCGCGCGCATATCCGGCACCTCACCACCGTGTACCATCGCAGTATCTACAGCGACGTTCCCCCCTTCTCGAGCGACATCATGTCAGACGAGGGCGCCTGCATTCTCTTGTGGCCTTGCGAGGAGGACGTTATGAGCACCCTCAGGGCGGACCTCCACTACACTCTGAGACACCGACCGGTACAAGCGCGTATCCCCTCCATTACGACCGTGGCACACGTTGAGCCTGGTGATTTCACTTGCATGCGGCAAGACGCATTCGAAGTCATGGAAGCTCACTACCGCCCCAGCGCCCGCGCCGCCGGGGTTGGAAGTCGCCTCCCATCTAGACCCGTCCTCCAAGCGTTCGATTCACGTCGCTCAACATGTACAAGGTTATGCGCGGTGACCAGGACGGGCTGGAGGGGTTGATCTAAACTTGTAGGTCCTCGGTCAGAGTGGTGCGCTGATACCAGTCACGGCCACCTGAGGTTCAGCCATCGGGGCTAGAGCACACCTCGTAGTATGTTCTCAAGATGCCTGTCAGATGATGCTACCAGAGTGCAGTATCTGCAGCAGGTTTCAGGTCCACAATGCAGTGCAGTCGCCCACAAGGCGATAGCGTGAAGTGGGCAGCCGCGTGCACTGACTTGGGTTGGCGGTTATCTTGCTATCCGCCTCCGAGATTCCCGGAATCGGCCCAGTCAACGAACTGATAGAGGTCTGGCTTCTCACAAGGGCCACAGCCCAGCATTCTTGGACCGTGGGCCTTCAATCGCAATGCATCCGCACTCCACGTTGTCATGAGACAAGCGCAAGCATTGGCTCCGAAAGTCATGAGAACTGCCCCAACTGAGAATCGAACGACGGCTAAACGTAATTGCTCCCGCGCCGGCTGTTCAGTCCGGAGCTGTCACCGGCAAAGGGGGTTTATCCAGGCCGGACAACACCCCTCGTCGCCGATTCCCGACTCTCATCCTCTCACATCACCTCTCACGACGTCGAGCGTGGGCCCTGGCCCCTCCCGCAGTCTCCGCGACTCTCCCCAGGCGTTCCACAACCGCGTCGCGAGGGCGGGCAGCAGAGTGAGCCTGCCCCGAGCGCCGCCGGCACCGCTGACCCCAGTGCCCTTCCCACGGCGCCCCCATACCCACCATGTCTGAGCACATCGTCGTGCGCCAGTCCGACGACTGGGCGCGCGTGCTGGTCGCGCCCAAAGCCTCCGCCGCGGCAGAATCTTGGGCCCTTGCATTTACCCGCGCCGCCGGGGCCGTGGTCGAGGGCGAGGCGGCGGCGCTCGCGCTGCTGCGCGCCGCAGAGATCGTCGAGCTCGAGGGGCGGCTCGAGCCCGCCAACGCCGCGCTCCTCGAGACCCTCACGCAGCCCCGCGTCGTGCGCATCAACAACGACTCGCGCGGCCCCCGCTCCTCCCTCCGCGCGCCGACGCTCGTCGTCGCATGGCGCACGGCCTCCTCCTACGTCCTCCCCGACCTGCACGTCTCGCCCACCACGACCCGCCTGGTCGTCGAGATCAGCGACGCCGGCGGCCCCATCTCCCCCGCCAACCGCCGCTCCCTCCCCGCCCTCCCGAGCCTCGACGTCGCCGAGGTCGTCGTCGACTTCTCGCGTTGGGACTACGCCGTCGTCGACCCCTTCGTCGCGCGCGCCCTCTACTCCGCCATCGCCGGCCTCCTCGTCCGCGGCACCCGCATCTCCCTCGTGTCCTTCAGCCGCGTCTTCGCGTGCATGGCCGACTCGTCCACGGACATGCGGCCCACGCGCTACACCCCCCTCCCGCAGCGCGCCGAGGACGCCATCAAGTTCCGCGTGCGCGAGGCGCTGCGCGCCTCCCCTACACGCCCCGACGCGCGCGCCCTCGAGGACGCGGTGCGCTCCCTCCTCGCCGGCATTACAGTCGCCGACGCGCCAAGCTGTAGCGCGCCAACTGGGCGCGCCAAGCTGTGACACCCACGGTAGGCGCTGTAGCATGCCATGTATCTGCAAGTTGCCGGAATCCGGGAATGTGTGGGGCTGGTGCCGAGGTATCCGGTTCTCCGTGCGGCGATGTCACCGATAATTAGTGCCGGGACTTGTTCGGGTGCCGTTGTCGGCCCCCATCGGGTTCGGGTGGATGGAATGTGTGGTGAGGCGTCCCCGTTGGGTGGATGGCTCGCAACGGCTGTCCTCTTCATAGTGACGATGGCGTGGCGGGCAGAGGTGTGGCTAGAAGACAAGGCCACGTCGGAGGATTGAGGTGGGCGGGGCGTGTCATGTGCTCTCGTGGTGGGCAGGTTTAGCCAGCCGAGAGAAATAAGCTCACTCGACGCACTGTGGCGAGGGGCTGTGTGATGCTCCACCCGGATACATGGACCCGCCGCGGGCACTGCTGACCACGTCCCCAACATATCTGCCGGCCACGTCTTCAACATACATGCACGGGGCTGTGCGAGCTCCTCGCCACTGACCGCGCCACCGCGAGCAGTATGCATAATAGCTTAGCCTGTCGGATGTATAAGCCCTCGACGACATGTGCCTTCTCGTGCTCGTCCTCTCCGTCTTCGACGCGCTCGCCGCTCCCATCTGGCCCATCGTTAGGTTCCGCACCGGCAAGGCTTGAGCCAGAGTGAGCCATTTACCACAGACCCAAGTCTCTACCTCCGGGATGCCCCCGGCGGCGCCTCGACGACCCCTGCACGAGGTGGTGCTGGGGCACTGCTTCGTCGCCCTTGTAGGCCTCATACTCCTCCTCTGGCGTCTGGAGGACATGCTCAAACACCCCCGCCGCACCTTGGAGCGGCTGGCAGACCAGCGCAGCGCTCTCCCAGCACGTACACCCCACCAGCCCTTGCCGCAGCGCCGCATCTCCCAGCCGACAGTCATGCTCCTCGACCACACAGCCTTCCCGCACATAATGGACTGCATTATCGTCCACGCCGACATCAAGGGCCTGCACGCCCTCCGCGCCACCTCCCGCGCGTACCTCGCCCAAATCGAGGCCCTCCTCTGCGCCCGTCAGGCCATAGTCTACGCGACCCAGGGGCACGGCGAGCTCGTCTTCCGTGCGCCGCGCACCCAGGGCATCCCCCGCTTCTACGGCACCCATCTTGCCCGCATCACCCCGCGCTTCCGCGCGCGCCTCGCCCACGTCCGCGCCATCGAGCTGCACGCCGCGGACAACGGCGGCCTCCTCCCCGCCCTGCAGCTCATGCCCGCCGCCGTCGTCCGCCTCCCCGCCCGCCTCGCCCGCTCCCTCGACCCCGTGCCCGCCGCCGCCGTGTTCTCGGACCACCCCAATCAGCCCATGGCGCCCCGGTGCCGGCGGCTCATCATCAACATGCACTCGCATCGCTGCGGCTCGTTTACCCAGCCTGGGCCGGTGCGCGAGCTCGTGGTCAACTTTGCCCGCCTGGCGCTTCCCGAGCAGCCCGCGCGCCTCTCGGACCACGAGTACGCGAAGTTTGTCCACACCCTCGAAGGGTATAGGGAGGCGAGCGTCACCCTGGTCGAGTACGAGCGCTACTGTGCGTGGATGGAACCGTGCAGCTGCGGCACCCGGCGGGGATGGGACCCCGTCGCGCGGAAGGGCGTGTTCTGCGCGTGTGTCGCCCGCTGGTTCCCGCTTTCCAAGGGGTTTGGAGGTGTTCGGTTCCTCTCCTCCGCCGAGTATGCGGCCGAGGTCGGGCCGGAAAGGTATGCTGCTGAGGCAGAGTGGTCCGACATCGGCGTGAAGCCAGTTCCCCTTCGGTTCTCTGTAGCTCAGTAGTCATGCATGTTTGGTGGAGCCGCAGAGCATTACCATCCAGGTTGAACCGCTGGGCGGCAGTGAGCACAGGTACGTGGAGCCGGTGCTTGAGGGTGCATCGCCTTGGACCCAGCTGCACATCACAACGAAACATGTTTGGTACTGTTGCCCAACACGCCATGGCCACGACCGTACGCGTTCCCGGCCCCTTCCAGGAGGAGGGGCGGAGTGGCCAGCTCTGACGCTGTCGGTGCGGAGGGAATGTGAGAGCCGTAGGAAAGGAATGCATTACTCGACGTCGACCGCCCACCAGTCCGTCACGAGGTCCTCGTTCAGCCCGTCGAGCTGCCATCAGCAGCCATCCCTCAGCATCTCACCTCGGCCATATCCTCGGGCGCGATCTCAAAGTCGAACACCAGGGCGTTGGCCGCGATGCGCTCCGCCGACACGCTCTTGGGGATGACGACATGGCCCTGCCGTCAGCGCGCCCTCACCCAACGTACATGCTGTATGCCCCAGCGAAGCATGATCTGCGCGGGCGTCCGCCCGTACTTCTCCGCCATCCGCGCGATGACGGGATGGGCGAACCGCGTCCCCCTCGCGAGCGGCCCCCACGCCTCCATCAGCGTCCCCATCATCCCGCACATGTCCACGATCTCCTCGTGCCGCGTAAACGGGTGCAGATCCACCTGGTTGACGGCGGGCATCGCGCCCCCCGGCCCGTCCTCCCCGGCCCGGCGCACCATCTCCACAATCTCCGCGAGATGCAGCACGCCGAAGTTGCTCACCCCCACGCTCCGCGCCAAGCCGCGGCGCTGCGCGTCGACGAGCGCGCGCCACCCCTCTGCGCGCTCGTGCGGCCCCCCGATCGGCGAGTGCAGGAGGTACAGGTCGAAATACTCGAGCCCGGCGCGCTCGAGGCTCGCGCGCAGGTCCGCGAACGCCAAGTCGTACCCCCTGTTCCGCTGCAGCTTGGACGTCACGAACACCTCGTCGCGCGCGAGGCCAGAGTCGCGCACCGCCCGCCCCACGTCCGCCTCGTTGCCGTACCTGTCTCAGCGGGGATGGGGGGGGGGAGCTCACCACTCGGCCGTGTCGATGTGCCGGTAGCCCGCGTCGAGGGCTGTGCGGGTTGCGCTGTACGCTTCCGCCCCTGTCATCTGGTACGTGCCCAGGCCGAACTGGGGGATCTCGAAGCCGTCGTTCATCTGCTGTCAGCGCTGCCAGCATACTTGAGCTGACGCGCAGAGCGCGTCGCATACCTTGAGACGGCGCGCGAGCGACGCGACAGGCCGGGAGACGCGCATGGTTTGTGGGTGGAAGTCGAGGTGAAGAGTGCGATCCCGACTTTGGCCAGGCGTCATGTCAGCCCGGAACTTGCGACCTCCACTTTGATCCGCACCAGGTTCATGCCGCCTTGTTGTCGTCGAGCTCTTCTCCGTCACGCGCCTCACGATGCAGCACGGCTGCCCGCAACAGGCAGGTTGGTCTACACGCATCTCCATCTAATACATAATCACGTGCTATGAGCTACAAGCGAGCCGTCCCACTCACTCACGGTCTCGACCGCGAACTGCTCCTCCCCCACCTCAGCCCGATACTCGTCAACGAGAGGATCCGCAGCCCGGGTCGCAGAGAGCATCCCTGCGACGCAAGCCACCCGACGACGCAGTTGCGCAGTTCGTCGGTGTCTTCCACGAGCTCACCGGTTCGGAAACCATTGCTGACGTTCATCCACGCCCAGGCTCGCTCAAACCCGACAAGGACAATCTGTTGCCTGTGCAGCGGCGACAGGTGAGAGAGGATCGCCCAGAGGCGGGATTGGTGAGCGGGGCGCAGTACCTGGGGCTGCTGTTCGTGCTCCAAGTCCGGGAAGTCCAGGCGGCTGAAGTTGATGACGAGTGCGGAGGGGTAGGCGAACGGAGCAAGGTGGGCGAGGGTGCTGAACCAGCTCCCGTCCTCTGCGCCGATCAAGTTCATCACGACCCGTCGCCGCTGCGAGTTGCTGAGGTAGTACCTGTGCATGACGTCGCGGCCCTTGAACATGCCGTAGGTGTCGTTGTAGAACAACACGAGGGTGGGCGCGGGGCTCTGGTTCCACGTTGGGATCCCTCCGGGGGTCGGCTCGTTGCGCACGCGCAGCGCCGCGTTGGGAAGGAGCGCGGCGAGGGTATGCCATTCCGACCCCATCTGTACGTCGAGGTCCACGTTGACAGCCCGTACACGGAAGAGAGCGCCGCGGTTGCGCCCAGCCTGTCCGTTGGACATGGCGACGATCCCGTCCTCGAGGATGCGCCAGCCTGGCGCGGAGAGCACCAGCTGGTCCTGGAGGATAGGGGGCCCGCCCACGAGCATGGAAATATGCCGGCCCAAGAAAAGGATGAAGCCTTTACGGGCCGTCCAGGAGAGCCGGAGGGTGTGTGGCTGCAGCAGCTTGTCTGTTAGGGCGAGGTAGTGCCGCGATGTGCACCCTATGGCGCGGAGCACGCTCGGCTCGGAGTGCGCGAGGATCGCCTCCATGATGTGCGGGTAGGCAGCGTGGTCCATCGCGGGGGGCGCCGAGGGCCTTATCCAGGACCCAGGGAGGCCGATCATGGCGACGTGAGTGATGGTGACTTGGGTGATGGAGGGATCGAGATCGTCAAATGAGTGGTGTTGACACACATAAGTGTTGAGGCGGTGCGGGACTCGACGGCTTCCGCCGACCTCAGA
Organism: Cutaneotrichosporon sp. PK4640; assembly: GCA_023630115.1. Taxonomy (NCBI): domain Eukaryota; kingdom Fungi; phylum Basidiomycota; class Tremellomycetes; order Trichosporonales; family Trichosporonaceae; genus Cutaneotrichosporon; species Cutaneotrichosporon sp. PK4640. Next base: position 13,790 of record JAMALN010000546.1, on the reverse strand, counting down.
TCGACCATCCCGCCTCCACCTCGAACTCCTCTCCAACACGCAAGCGATGCTCCTCCAGCGAGAGGACGTGGAGTCTCTTCCCCTCCTGGTGTGCAAAGAGGGCCCCGACCTCCCTCTCCGCACCTGTAGTTCCAGCGCCAAAGCCCTCCCCCGGCTGCGCCCAGGCCCACACCCGTCCAAACTCGACGAGCGTAACCTCGCACTCCCCCGCAGCCCACCAAACATAGCGAAGAAGCAGCGCGCTCTCGCGGACACTCATCATCCGCGCGCTGCGGTCCCGCCCTAGCCCAGAGCCAAGCCACGGCGGCGTCTCCCACGCCCCAAAGTTCAGCACCAGCTCCTTCGGCAAGCCTGCCCGCGTCTTGGGGAGCGCTTCGAGGAGCGTGCTCACCCGTGCACCAGAGGATGCGTGTGTATTCACGACCGTCCGGGCGGCGGGGGGAAGGGGCACTACGTTGTGCTGGGTGTCGAGGTAGAGGAACGCCGCGAGAGTCTGGACGCGCTCGCGGAAGCCGGTGGCACGAATGCGCACTATCGCGTCAGGGAGGAGGGGGAGGAGGGAGGTGATGTCTGTGGCGTCGTGGAGCTCGAGGGCCCGGATGCGCGCAAGCCTCTGGCGGAGGTGGGGTGCATCGGTGCGGATGAAGGAGGCGAGCTGGGAGTCCCGCAGCGTCGGGACGCCGGCCTCGAGGGGGCCGTGGAGCGTCCCCCGGTGGACGTGGACGATTGCCTGGCGCGGTGCGAGCAGCGCCTCAACGAGCGAGAGGTAGTGCCTGCTCGTGGCGCGGAGGGCGTGGAGGACGTCGCACTCGGCATGGGAGAGTATGGCGGCCATGATGTGCGGGTAGGAGGTATGGTCGAGCGCGCACAGCACGGGTTCCGGGACGGCGTCGGACATGTGGGCGGCGCGGTGGGATGTGAGGGCGATGAGGAGGCAGAGAGCGAGGGCGCCGAGAGCTAGTGCTACCATTATGCGAGAAACGCGTTCTGAGAAGTCGAGCAGTGACAGACAGAGAGAACCCGAGAGGTTAAGAGGTGGCCGTGCGGGTACATGGATCCGGATTCCCCATTGTTCATGGAGGTCAATGACGACGAGGTCGACGTAGGCGGCAGCTAATCTTAACGCACTGCACACTGCATTCCGCGGTCATGCTTTGCCGCACAGCTGACGACAGAGCAGTGGGGCCAGGTGTCGGTGGGGTGCACGCCGAAGGTGATGCTTGGCGTTGGATGTCGAGTTGGGGCGTCGGCGGCAGGGGGCCGGACGCGGTGGACATCAACGGCGCTGCAACGTAGCTGTGTGTGGCGACGAGGTGAACGAGATCACGTCCACATTCATCTCCGCAGACCGGACCCATGCATGCTTCTAGATGTACACTCAGATATTCAAGCGAGCCTCAGAGCGAGCACTCAAACTCCCAGTCCTCCTTGAGCTCCTCCTCGACCATCTTCTTAACCTCCTCCGAGCACGGCCCCAGGGGGAGGCGCGACTTGCCGCCGAGCCCCTGCTGCACAAACACATCCAGAGCGTGCTTGGTGCCCTGGATGCCGGCCTTGACGATGATGAAGTCGGAGCGCGCAACCCGGTCTTGGAGCTTGAGCGCCTCGCCCATGGCCTCGGCGTTCCCCTGCAGCCCCTTGACGGCCTGCTCGTACAGCCGCGCAATAGTCTTGGGGAACACGTTGCCCGTGCCGGTGATGCAGCCCGTGTGCCGCGCCACGAGCGAGGGGAGGAGCGACTCGGAGAAGCCGGGGAGCACCTGGAACTGGCCGGTCGCGGTCACCTCCTTGAGCTGGGCGTGGGCGGCGACGTACGCGTCGCTCTGGGTGTAGGCGGCGAGGCGCTGGCCCTTGCCGATCATGGCGCAGGTGAGCTTGGCGCCGAAGCAGTTGGGGTGGTCGGCGAGCTTGATGAGCTCGTCCGAGTTGAGGTCGATGCCCGCGGCGGCGCCACTGGGGTTAGCTGGGGAGGAGGCCGGGCTCACGGGAAGTTGTAGATCATGATGGGGATGGGGGACGCGTCCATCACCTGCTCGAAGAAGCCGACGATGGCCGCGCGGTCGCGCCCCATCGCAAAGGCAAAGTAGCCGGGGCAGATGACGATGGCGTGCGTCGCGCCCGCGGCAGCAGCTTCCTTGGTGACCTCGATGGTGGTGGCGGCGGAGCCGGCTGGTGTAAGCGGGGGGAGGGGGTGGGGGTGGGGCGAGGTGAGAAGGGAGGGAGGGCGGGGCGAGGGGTCAGCTCCACTCACCACCAGTGCCGACAAGCAGCGGGGTGCCCTGGAACCCGGCAGCGTCGAGCGCCTTCCGGCCCGTCTCGACGACGAGGCGCCGCTCCGCAGACGAGAGGTGCGACGCCTCGCCATTAGTGCCGAGGAGCACGATCCCGACGCCGGCCTTGGCGAGGCGCACGACCTGCGTGGCGAGCGCGTCCGTGTCGACGCTGTCGTCGGCCTTGAACGGCGTCGTGAGGGGCACGGACACGCCGTTCGCCCAGAGCTTGGTAGCGGTGGTCATTGCGAGCTTGATGAGAGGGGAGAGTAGGAGCAGTGGGTGAACATGTGAGAACAGCTGTCTTTGAGGCTTTGTTGCCCGGGTGGGGCGGCGCCCGGGCCGGCACAGCGCGGCTGAGACAGCCCTGTCGGCCTCGCCCGCGTGGGCTGGGTCAGATGGCCGTGTGCGCAGACGGGGAGAGGGGGCGGCAAATGGTGGCTGAGAGTCGGGTGCACCGAGCCGCCAGTTGCCGGCCCGAGCCGGGCCTACCTCCGTCCACTCTGGACGGCGGTATTCACAAACCCAAACATATCTCCGGGACGAGCGCCGCCCGGACTTGTCTGAGAGGAGAGAGGAGGCAGAGGAATGGATCCCCGCTGATCCGGCGAGGAGTGGGCTGCATGTCTCGGTCTGTGGTATGGCTGCGTGATAGCTGGCCCGATAACGCGCCGGGTTGTTGCGGATCGTCGCGGGCCGGCCCCCGGCCCGAGTCGTTGTTGACTTTGACACGGCCTCGTCTGATTATCTCAGCGCCAGCCACTGCGCAGCTGATGGGAGGCGCAGTGCTAGAGCGAGAGGCACGCATTCACGCACATGATCGCCAGGAGGCTGGTGAGCTGAGCTATTCTGGGTGGGATTGTTTAATAGTTTGGCTGAGCGCTGGCGCAGACCAACGCCTCCGATCAGAGCGGCTCCCTGCGGCCCTCATAGCAAACATGGCAAGAAAACAACTGCATCCCAAATCACATCTATCTACGCCTGGATCCGCTCCCACTCGACCAGCGCGAGCATCGCCAGCGCCTGCCCGTACGGCATAGAGGTAATAGGAATGTCCTTGTAGAACTGGAAGGAGTCGCCCATCCCCGTGCCGAACGACACCTGCTCGAGCTCCCCGTCCTCCCGGATACACCCAATGACGGCGGCGAGCGCGCGGTCCGCGCAGTCCCTGTACTCCTGCCCCACCACCAGCCCCATCCGGAGGGCCATGTAGATGCCGGCCGCGAAGCCCGCGCTCGCGCTGCTCTCGACGTACGAGCTCGGGTCGACGAGGAGGGTGTGCCACAGCCCCCCCGCGGACTGAGTGCGCACGAGCGCGTCGATCTGCCGCCTGAGAGCCGAGACGAGGAAGTCGTGCACCGCGTCGCCCGCCTTGAGCTCGGGCAGGATCTCGAGGAGCAGCGGGATCGCAATCGTGATCCAGCAGTTGCCGCGCGCCCACAGGGCGCCGGCAAAGTTGTCCCCCCCAGACTCGGTGAACCGCCACCCGTGGTACCACAGCCCGCTGGAGTGTGCGAGGTACTGCACATGCAGCAGGAACTGGTACTTGGCCTCCTCGACGTACTCCGGCCTGCCGAGGAGCTTGCCGATGCGAGCGAGCGGGATCGCGCTCATCATCAGCGTGTCGTCCCACAGCTGCTGGTAGTGCATCGCGTTATACGTCACTGCCATCAGCTGGATCAGAGCGCTACGCACTGTGCTGGAACCCGTTCTCCTTGGTGCGCGGGAGGCCGTGCATGATCCACTCGGCCCAGTCGTCGCACCACGCGTCCCACCTCTGGTCCTTGACCTTGCCGTCGCCAATGAGGCTCGCGAGTGCGTAGAACGGGCTCATGGTGTTGATGTTCTTGGGAGCGCCCACCTCCGAGACCTTGTACTGCGCCTCGAACCACTCCATCGCCGTCTTGGTCGAGTACGCCGCCGCCTCCTTCGGCGCGACCGCCTGATGGTGGTACAGCGCCGTCAGGGCGATGCCGTGCGTCCACTCCCACCCGGCCCAGCCCTTGGTGTCGATGATCGTCCCGTCCTCCACTGGAGTTAGCCGCGCCGATAGGTGTGCCCGGTAGACAAGGCAAGGCAAGGCGAGGCCGACTCACGGTGCAGCAGGAACTCGCCGGTCGTGTCCTCAATGTTAACGAGGCCGTCGGTCAGGAGGCGAATGAGCGCCTCGGCGCGCTGAGGTGTCAGGTCGAGAGTAGGGGAGGCGGTCATGCTGTGCTTGCTTGTCTGAGGGGCGAGCATGGGGCGCTGGCTGCCTTATGAACGTTAGACAAATGTGTTGCGTCGAGTGGTGGGCTCGGCAACCGGCGCGTCCGGCCCGGCGGAGGTCGGCGCCGGTGCATTGATGCACCGTCTCTGCCGGGCACTTTGCCAGCCAGCAATTGCACGCGGAAGGGTGGAGCCCAGCATACGTCGGTCCGCTGCCCGGTGAGTCCCCAACCTGTGGGCAGCTTCTCGGCGCCGAACTTCCGAGCTGCTTTCGTGGGCAGGTCGCCGATCGCCGACAGGCGACCACGCGCCACTATCACACCGGCAGGACAGTGCCGACCACACGAGCCGTCTAGAGAGATGTAGACGCGCCTGTCTTCAAGTATCGTGAGACATGAGAGATGAGACAATGGCTTGGGAGTTACACTGCAACTCTTCATCGTTCTTGTGCAGATAACGAGTCTGGGCCTCGTATTTGAATTGCGTTACTGGACTGATCAAGGGCATTAGCCCAACTCATTAACATTGGCCCACGCGACAGTCACGTGCATTCACCAGCCGCAACGTCACCGCTCGAGTCCGTCGAGACTCGCTTCCCTCTCATTCCACTCTCCCCATCTCTCCCTTCCATCTCACCCTCTCCACCATGTCCCGCTCACCAGCGCAAACGGAGGCGCTGCAGCAGTTGTGGGCCATCACCGCCTCCGAGACGGACGCCGCGCGTGCACGCGACGAGCGCATCCTCCGCGAGAACAACTGGGATATTCAAGTGGGTATCTTGTGGCTCAGCTTGCCAGTTCCCCCGACTATGAGCTGACTCCAGCGTGCAATCGACCAGATCTTCAGTGGTGGCGGTGGTGCTGGTGCTAGCGGCGGCTCGCCCACCGACGCCGGGCCATCACGTAAGGAGGCCACAGAAGGCGTCGACGAGTTCGACGACCTCGCCCCCGTGCCCCCACGGCCCGGGGCGCGGCGCATCTCCGGGAACCGCCGCCCGCGGCCAGGCCAGGCGGGCCTCGGGCTGTGGGACACCTTCGCATGGCCCTTCTCCTTCCTCGCGAGCCTCCTCACTGGTGCCTGGTACTTCTTTAGTAAGCCATTCGCGGTCCGCGCTAACCCAGTCCGCACTTTCGTTCCCCTGTCCCTCCTGCCTCACCTCCCGCGTTTCCTCCTCCCCCCACCGACCCGCGCACCCCCCAGCGGGCCCAGAGACCCGGCGACCAACGCGCTTCGCTTCGTCCGCGAGCTCGAGGCGCTCACCGGCGCCTCGCCCGCTTCCGGCGGCCTCCCAGACTTCTATATCGGCAGCTACCGCGAGTTCTTGAGTAGTGTTCGCCGCGAGGGTCGCGTCGGGCTTGTGACTCTCGTGTCGAGCGAACACGATGACGACAACGAGTTCAAGCGCGAGGTCCTCGCTGACCCGGACCTCACGAAGGCGCTCAAGGAGCACGACATTGCCGTCTGGGCCGCCGACATCTCCACCCGTGAGGGATACATGGTCTCGGAGACCCTCCAGGTCACCACGTACCCCGCGCTCACGTTCGTCTCGCTCCTCCCCACCTCCTCGGCGACGGGGAGCGGGGGCACGCCGCGCCTGACCATCCTCACGACGCTGCAGGGCGCCCCGGCGACCACGACCTCCACCTCGGCCATCCTCCAGACCCTCACCACGGCCGTGCTCCCGCGCACGACGGCGTTCCTCGCCCGCCTCCGCCGCGAACGCCTCGCCCTCGAGGAGACGCGCCACCTGAGGGAGGAGCAGGACCGTGCCCTCCGCGAGGCAGAGCGCAAGGACCGCGAGAGATTACACGCCGCAAGGGCGCAGGCCGAGTTGGAGCGTGTGCAGCGCGAGCGCGCCGAGCGCGAAAAGGCGCTCAAGGAGAAGGCCGTCGCCGACCGGAGAGAGTGGCGCCGCTACGCGCGCAAGCACCTTCTGCCCCCGTCAGCGGGCCCGACCCGCGTCGCGCTCCGCACGCCGCTCAACTCGGACCGCAACGTCCGGCAGTTCACGCCGGGCCCCTCGACCCTCCCGCTCTTCATCTACGCCGAGACGCTGCTCATCCCGCCCGAGGACGACGCGGCCAGCGACCCCGACTCGCCCCCCGAGGGGTACGAGCACGCGTGGGGCTTCCGGCTGGTGACGTCGTTCCCGCGACGCGAGATTGAGTTAGTCGAGAGCGGCGGCGAGGCCGTGTGGGACCAGATCAAGGGCGCGGGGGGCGCGCTCTTCGCCGAGAAGATTGAGGGGAGCGGGTGGTGCGAGTCAGAGCGCGCGAGCCTCGCGGGCGACAGCAGCGACGAGGAGATCCTCTCCGACTCGGACTAGAGACAAGCATTGTAGAGTCGTATGCATCTATCCTGTATGGCATTGCGCTCACTCCGAGTCGCTCTCGTCGAGCTTGACGCGCGCCTCGTCCTCGCTGCCCCAGCGCGCGCGGTCGCGCTCCTCGCGCGTGTACTGGGACATGTCGACGGCCTCGCCGTCCTCGTACAGCGCCTCGTCCGACGTCGCCGACACCTTGGACGTCTCGAACAGCTGCCGTCCTGCCGTCAGCTAGGAAAAAAAAAACACTGGTAGCTCACCGCTCGGCCGCGCCAGCTTGCGCTTGACCTCCTCCCTCTCCTTGGCGGGCAGCGCGCGCACCCGGTCGTCCTCGTCCTTGGTCCGCCGCGCCGCCAGCTCCTTGAGGAACGCGACCCGCCACTTTTCGTACGAGTCGCGCGTCACCGGCGTGCCCTTGGTCTTGGCGGCCTCGGCCTGGGGTCAACTACGGAACGCCATGAAGCTGAGCACACGCCACTCACCTCCTCGTACGCCCTGGTGCGCGCGTCGTCCTCCTCCTGCTCGCGGACCTTGCGCGCCTCGAGGAGCGCGGAGAGCGCCTCGCGCGCCGCCGTCGCCAGCGTAAAGGTCATGGCCATGCCAAGCGACTCCTCGGCCTGGCGTCAGCGGTGCCACTGTCAGGTAGTACCCACCACACTGTTCAGCTGCTTGATGACCTCGTCGGCCTCGCCGTCGCGCAGCTCGCCGAAGTCCTCCCCATCCTCGTCCTCGTCATCCTCGTCAGCCTCGATCTCCTCGAGCGCCAGCTCGGGGATCACGTCGGGGTACGATGGGGGGTAGGTCACCACGAGGAAGAGTTTCACTGGGGTCAGCTAGTGAACGGGACATGCGAGCTGGAGTGGGATAGGGGACGGAGGGAGATCTCCCCGTGTCCGGGGTGTCCGGGGGCGTGGATCGGCTGTGCCCTCCACGCCACGACTCACATGGATGCCCCGTCACCTCCTCCTCGGGCTCGACGCGTATCCGGACCTGCGTGTCGCTGACCTCTGGTGTCAGCTCGGCACCAACGTCTTAGCAGACATACTCTCCAGCTCGTCGGGGAAGATGGACTCGAGGACCTGGGATCAGCTGCGCGCGCGTGCGGGCGCACCTCGAACTCCTCGTCGAGGATCGCCTGGAAGTCTATTGTCAGCTCCAACTGTAGCAGCAAGCAGCTCACCTGCCATGATAGTTGGAGAGGGGTGTTGCTGGAAGCTAGAGTCTGATCGCGGCCTGAAGTTGCGCTGAGCTTGGATCGGATCGTCATTTCACACCCTCTATCCGAGCCACACTTAAGATTTCAACCTTCCCTCATGCTGACTGTAGACTACCTCTCTCTCCACACCCGCAGCGACATGCGACGACTAGCATAGCATAATGCACACGACACGATACACGGGGCAGCGCCCCTCCTACTCTAGACTAGCCTACGGGCCGGGACGGAGTGGCGCCGGTTTTAGATGACAATCTTGTTCTGCTGTCAGCTCTGGCTCCGTTGCCGTGCGCTCACCTTGTTGCCCTTCTTCTCCGAGTCCTTGTGCGACTCAAAGGTCAACTCGGTCTGGTAGCCGCCCGTGACAAGCTTCTGCTCCTCGGCGTAGCCCAGCACGGTCACCTTGAAGTAGCGGCCGATGGTGAGGATGCGCTTCATGAGCGGGTCGGTCTCGGGGAGCGAGGTGTCGGGCGCGTCGCGCGTCCAGAGGGCAATGCGGTAGCTTCCGTCAGCTGGGGCGGTAGACGATGGGAAGGCGGAGACACTCACAAGCCGGGACGGCAGGACATGATGACGCCGGTGACGAGGTCGGAGCGCTCGGGCGCGGAGCCGTCGAGGCCAGACTCGAAGGTCTCGCCGATGGCCGCCAGCATCTGCACGTGAGCTTTGTTCGTCTGGTAGGAGGTCCGTCGGGGTGGAGTGGAAGAGGTGGGGCTTGGTGGCTCGTGGAGGCGGCGCACAATGGCCCATCACAGCCTGTACAATGGAGACGCCGGCAAACCACTTCGACTGTGTATCGTGTGTCGCCCGCCACGCCACTCTCGTTCTCTCCCCACTTCCCTCCCTCTCACTCCCTTGCCCGCTCTGACTCACGGTGTAGAGCCACATCTGGTCGATCTGGCCCTTGGTCTTGTCGCGGGGCACCTGGATCGCCCACTTGCCACCGTTCTTGTTCTGCGCGTCCTCCCAAGCGGGGATAATCCCGTCCTTGAAGAGGTAGTAGTTGGCCTTGCCCGGCAATTGGCTAGGGGGGATGATGTTGTTGTAGAGCCCCCAGAACTCCTCGACGCTGTCAAACGTAATCACGCGCCGCATGTCGTCGAGCCACCCGCCGTGCGCGCTCGCATTCGGGATCGACGTCTGCGGCGTCTTGGCTGTCAACTTGGACTGCGGCGAGTCAAAGTACAGCGTCCATGGGGCGTAGAGCGGGTGCTTGAGGTTGAAGCGGGACGCGCTGTCAAACACCGTCTTGGGCTTGCCGTCGTCCTCCTCCTCCTCGATCTCGCCCTCCTCAAGCTCCTCGGCCTTCTCGGGCTTCTCGACCTCCTTGTCCGAGATAGAGGCGGCGGCGAGGGCCTCGGAGAGCACCTTGTCGTTCTGGGCGGTCGCCTCGGCGGGGACCGCGGCGGTGGCCATCGTGGGTCGGGGTGGGAGCAGGTGCTCCGTGGATGTATGGGGGGTGGGGAAAAGTCGCCTCGATTCCGCTCGGTTAGCGTCCGGCGCGAAGTGAGCGGGGCGTGGGGCGGTGTGTGCGGCTGGTAGTTGCAGCCGTGGATGGGTAGATGTGAGGGAGAGATGTAGTCGAGGTGGTTGTGGATGATGGCCGTGTGCTCGTACGCACGACGTTAGTTTTCCACCCATCCTGACTGTCAACCGTGATTTACACCTGTCAATTCACCACGTGGCTGGCTTATTGATAACCCTCTGGTACTCTGGTATGACGATCGGGTGACCGACATCTCGACTTCTTGTTCATCTCCATCACTACTCCGCCTCCTCTCCTCGACCCTCACCCCTCTCGCCACAGCCAGAACCGAGCGCTCGCGAACCAACAGACGCCTCGGCGCGGGCGCCGAGCGACTCCTCCATCTCCACCAGCTCCACCTCCATCTGGAACTGCCACCCACCCAGCAATGTCTCGCCCCGTCCCGCGCCGACCGCACCATGTCCCCAAGCGCCCCGGCGCGACGGCGATCCGGCGGCCCGCAGCCAACGGCCACGGGCCCGGCGCGATCTCCCGCGGCGTCGTCACCCCAGGCTCCAAGAACGACGACGGGTTCCTCTACGTCGCGGGCGTCAAGGACCCGAGCAAGCGCATGGTCGAGTACAGGGTGGGTGTCCTCAGCTCAGGTGCGTGGAGTGAGCTGACGCCAGACGGAGAACGACGTGTGCCCCGTCTGTCAGACGGACCGGCAGTTCAACAAGAACCTCCGCCTGCTCGTGTCGCCGTGCTACCACAAGATGTGAGCTGGCAGGGATTCCGGCAAAGTTGACATCAGGTGCGAGTCCTGCATCGACCGGCTGTTCACTCTCGGCCCCGAGCCGTGTCCCCAGTGCGGCAAGGTGCTGCGCAAGATCAACTTTGCGCACCAGACGTTCGAGGACCTCAAGGTCGAGAAGGAGATCTCAGTGCGGCGGCGGATGAACGAGATGTGGGTGGCCGCGACTGAGACACCCGCTAATGCCAGCTACAACAAGCGCGACGACGACTTTCCAAACCAGCGCGCATACGACGATTACCTCCAGGAGGTGGAGGATATGAGTGGGTCATTGGCTCACTGGACAGCTTGACTGGCCGTGGCAGCTGACATCAGCGTTCAACCTCTTAAACGACATCGACGTGCCCGAGACGGAGGCGCGCATCGCGGCGTACCAGAGCGAGAACGCGTCCCTGATCACCAAGAACAAGCACAAGGCCGCGATGGAGAGCATGTCCGCCAGCGAGCGGGAGGAGGTCGAGAAGCGCGCCAAGGCCGAGCGCGCGCGCATGATCGAGGAGGCGGAGCGTGTCGAGCGCGCAGAGGACGAGCGCGTCAAGGCCGAGATCGTCGACGCGCTCTCCAGGCAGGAGGGGGGCGAGGCGCTGGCCAAGGACTTGCGCGAGCGGCACGCCAAGGCCAAGGCGGCACGGCAGGCCGCGCTCGCAGCGGCCGTGCCGCCCTCTCTCGCGCAGCTGGCAAAGGACGAGGGGCCGGCGCACTCGCCCAACTCGCCCGCTTATGCTGGGCCGTACGTCCCCATCCCGTACAACGACCCCGATACCGCGCCGTGGGCCGAGTGGTACAGCTTGAGCGACGAGTATGCCGACGGGCGCGCGGGCGTCGTCAAGGCGCGCGAGGACCGCAACAAGATCTACCGTGCCGGCGGATGGGACGTGCGCGAGTACTGGGAGCTCGAGGTGCGGTGTGCCATCGAGTCGCTGTGCATCGAGCCGCTCGAGTAGGCGAGGGGTTTTACGAGGGGCCATCCATATGTACCATACCATTGATGTAGGCAATACAGCAGCAATGCATACTGTTAATGTAATGTCAGGCTACGGGTACAGGGGTATTGCCATGGCAGGCCACTGGCCGAAGCAGAGTCCGTGTCCTCATACATGTATGGGGACGATCTATCAAGGAGAGCCGAGGCTCTAGAGGACGAACGCGAGGGCGCCGCCGAGGGCCGCGGTGATGCCGGCAGCCCAGCCGAAGCGGAGGGGCATGTCGAGCGCGCGGCGGGCGCCGCTTGTGGGCTTCGCCGCACCCGAAGCCGTCGGGTTCGCGGCGCCCGAGCCACCGTCCGAGCCCGAGGACGAGTTGCTGCCGCCAGTGCCGACGTCGATGGGGGAGGCGGTCGAGTAGATGTTGATGTAGTTGAGCTCAAAGTACGCGTTCTTGTACGTCTCGCTGGCGTCGTTGATCACGTAGGTGGTGTAGCACGTGTTGGTGCCCGTGAGCGGGGGGCAGGTAGCCTCGAGGGTGCTCTGGGCGCCGGCCCAGTCGCCGCACAACGTAATGGTGATGGTGAGGATCTGCTCCGAGAAGAACTTGCCAATGTCGCACGTCGAGGCGGGGTAGTTGGCCGTCGGGACGCCGAGGACCGACGTGTCGAGGCTCTGCGCGTCGCCAGTCATCTCCTTGGGCACGTCGGCGCGGCTCTTGAACCACACGCGGATCGCGTCCTCGGCATACTCGGCGACGTACACACCGCCGCCGGCGGCCGCAAAGCCCTCGCCGTACGAGTTGGTGTTGCTGTCGCCGACGGTGCAGCCGCTGCCGCCGTTCGAGGTGACGGAGCAGTTATCGAGGCGAAGCTGGCCGGTCATCTCGGCGTCCTTGGAGGCGTAGCAGCCGTCGTTGTGCGAGTGGAGCGCGATCTGGTTAGACGTCTGGCCGTTGACACCCTCCATGATGTCGATCTCGCCTCCGTCGGGCCACTGCGCACCCTGCGTCCAGAAGGCGGGCCAGACACTGCAGCCGTAGGGCATGTGCACGGCGTCCATCACGAACACCGAGCCGACAGGGTACGCGCGCTCGCTGAGGAGCGAGGGCGCGTAGCGCTTCTCGTTGTAGGGGACGAAGGACTTGTCGTCCACTGCGGCCGGCAAGCGAGCGAGTCAGCCAGCGAGGGAAGCAAGGAGCAGAGGTGAAAGGAGGTAGGCGAGAAGCATGGTCGAGGCCAAGCCAAAGAGGCGCGTCAGCAACTCGCACACCACCAACACGACCACTCACCCTTGAGCACGAAGCGCCCCGCGTCGTTGAGGTACATGAGCGACGAGTTGCTCTTAGCCGCCCAGAACACATCGCCGCTGCTGTCAGCTTGTCATACTGCGAAAGCTCACTTGGTGGTGTTGTCGTACACGCCCGAGGGGGTCCTGAAGCCGTCGCTGGGGTCAGCACTCCGATGGATGGAGCGAGGAGGTGGTTGGGGCGGGGAGGAGGGGGGGGGGGGGGGGGGGGGGGTAAGGGGGGGGGCCGCGGACGGAGATGATGCAGTCCAAAGTCCAAGCCCGTGACAGGCACGAAAATAGCGATGAGGCTCGGCGCCAAGACGCGTCGCCGCACGTCCGCCGGAACGCCGAGAGCGATGTGATGCGCACGGGCCGGCCGGATGGGCTGGCGACTGGGTGGGATAGACGGTGGTGGTGGGTGGGGTGGCCAAAGTGTGCCATCCCGTCCCGCCCCGGCGTGAGGAATGCTGCGCGACGCGTCGAACGCGCCAAAGTCTGCCGACTTACAGGAAGGTCTGGCCCTTGTGGCTGTCGACGAGGGGGTAGGTCGCGGCGGCTGCGAGAGGCAGTAGGGGGAGGAGGGAGAGCATAATGAGTGTGATGGGGAGTGGGAGATGGACAAGTGTAGAGTTGAAGAAGACGGTCATCAGTGTCAGTCAGTCAGGAAAACACGACACCGCCATCCGGGACCCCACCAGCGCTCACAAGCTCTCCAGCGGAAAATAGCACTCAATGGCATGGGCCAATACCACAGCCCGCAGCACGCAGCACGCAGCAGCACTAAACGCAGCATGCATCCATGCCACTACTCGGACCACAGGGTTCTACAATATAAATACAGGCTTTATGTTTGGGCCATGCTGTGCGAGGAGCCGAACAGCGCGCGAGCAGCGCAGCACATTCAAGGCGCCGTGCCTAGGCGCCATCAGCCGACCCACGGGACGGAGGCGTATGCGACGCCGACGGCGGGGTGCGCTGCCGCGTTGGGGCGAACGAGCCGACCGTTGGCGAGAGGGTGGGGAAGTCGCCGCGTACACTGGCGTTGGCCAGCGTCGGGCTCACGGTCGGGCGCCCGGCGCCGGGGGCCGCGTTGGCGGGCGGAGCCTGCCCCGGTGCGAGATTCTTGAACTCGCTCCCTGGGGCGAGAACCGCGCGGGTCACGATACTCGCGAGGCTCGGGCCGGCGGCGGGCGCGGGCGGGCGCGGGGCGCCCGAGAGAGGGGGGAAGGCCGTCTTCTCGGCCTGCGCGGCGAGGACGGAGGGCGGGGGGTGGAAGTTGGGGGA
>JAMALN010000545.1:0-25805 GCA_023630115.1 Cutaneotrichosporon sp. PK4640 | reverse complement strand
TGGCGCACCTTTCGCCGGGATGCCGAGCTCATGGTGAGGGTGAATGGGCTTTGAGTGTTGAGATGGATGCGATGTTCCCGTCGAAAGTCGAGAAAGGGCATGGCGCACCCCAAGTGTGATGGCACCGAAGGCGATGCCCGATGACGTCAGGCCACCGTGGGAGACTTGCGGCTGTTACTGTTATTTGGCGTCGGTGGCCAAAAGGCGGAGGGGGGCGGCAAAGGGGGCGAGGGGCGAGGGAAGGTGGAGGTTTGGGGATTCCAGACGACGCGTTGCGGATTGTCTACTCACCACAACTACTCTTGAGCGCTGCCAACGCGCAGATCAAGAACGCGAGCAGCGAGCAGAGAGTGTACAACTCTCAACAAGAATTCTCCAGCACTCGCGCACGAGATCCCTCAACAGTCTCGCCCTCGGTCCATCCCTAGAGGGAAGGAGGGAAGCTGCGTCCAGCCACCTGGTCCGAGCGTGTGGCGCCTGTCTTTGGTCTTGAGCCTCTCTCTCAGGCAACCTCGGCTCGGCAGCGACAATGCCCCGGCGCGCGGCGGTCTCGAACGTGCCAAGCGCAAAGGCGGGGAGGGCGACGCGGGCGAGCGCGACCAGAGCGAGCGCAACAAGAGCCAAGGCGGGCAAGGCGGGAGGGAAGGCGCCCATCAGCAGGGGGAAAGGGAAGGCCAAGGCCAAGGAGGAGAGCGACGACGAGCTGGCCGAGCCTACGGGCCTCACGAGCGACGAGTCTAACTCCGGCTCGGGCTCCGAGTCGTCCGACCTGTCCGACGCATCCGACTTTGAGCCCGAGCCCGAAGGAGACGACGACGACCCCGAGGCGATCTCGGTGATTAGCGTGTCCGACGACGAGAGCGACGCACTACCACGCAAGAAGGCGCGCTCCAGCCTCGCAAAGGACCAGAAGCAGAAGCGGCCCGTGAAGAGCGAGAAGCATGCCGGCCCGGGCCACCTCGAGGTCAAGGTAGTCAATGGGCGCCGGGTCACGGCGCTGGGCGAGGAGCTCGACGACGACAGCGACTATGACCTCGAGGACGGGCAGGAGGTCGTGGGCCGGATCTACCCCGCGCCGCGGAGTGGGCGAGGTGGGTCGAGGGGCGGCTGCCTCGCAGCGCTTGGGCGGCTCGGGCAAGCGGCCACGCGCGAAGCATACTTGGGCTGACCGCAGTGCCTCCCGGCCGTATCTCGCGCAACACGCTCGCGTTCCTTGAGGCACTGATGCACCCGGCCAACAATGACCGCGACTGGTTGCGGTCGCACGAGCCTGCGTTCCGGCAGGCCGAGAAGGAGTTTCGCGACTTTGTCGACGTCCTGCAGGAGAAGATGGCCGAGGTCGACGAAGAGGTGCCGGTGCTCCCGGCCAAGGACATCTGCGTGAGTGGAGTTGTGCGAGGACGTGTGGCGGGTGTGGGAGTGAAGGGAACAGTTGTCTCACAAGCTGCTGATGTGGTCGTCGTGGTGGCCGTTGTACTCCCAAAGCAGTACAGCAGGCCCATGCTCATACTCGGCTGCGCCGTCGCCGGTTCTGCTTCTTGCAGTGATGACTCGCCGGATGGGTGGCCAGGTGGTCATCGCTCCGAGGCCGCCGGCCGCTCTCTGCCCGCTGGCCACTGCTGGCCGTTGTCCCTCGCGTCAGACTCTGTGTCCCTTGGTTGAGACGTATCTTCTCCCGCACCAACTAACCCCAGCACCGCATCTACCGTGACATCCGCTTCTCCTCGGACAAGACACCCTACAAGTGCAACTTTGCATTCACGACCTCGCGCGGCGGCCGCAAGGGCATCTGGGCAAAGTATCACCTCTACATTGAGCCGGGGTACAGCCTGATTGCCTGCGGGCTGTGGCAGCCCGACAAGGCCGTGCTGCAGCGCCTGCGCGACCGCGTCCTCGGGAATCCGGGGCCGGGACCGCTGCGCGACGCAATCTCGCGGCCCGAGTTTGTCGCCCTCTTCGGGCCGGCGCAGCCCGGCCCCAACGGACGCCGGCAGAACGTGTTTGGGCACAACGACGAGCTCAAGGTCGCGCCCAAGGGGATCCAGAAGACGCACCCGGAGATCGACCTGCTGCGCCTGCGCACCATCGCCGTGGTCAAGCAGTGAGTTTAACACAGTAGGTGTACTCACGCCAGCTTCACCAACGAGCAGGTCCTGGACCCGAACTTTGCGGACATGCTCGCAGGCGTCGTCGCGGTCATGGAGCCGTTTGTGCACAAGCTCAACGACTATATTGCGCCTCTATAAGTCTGTACCAATATACATGTCACGCCAACCCTGTATGTCTATATCCCTACGCCGCCGCCGCTGCCGCCGGCCGCTCCCGCGGCACCCGCGGCTCCCTCAGGGGCCGGGGCTCACGCGGCGGCCTGTGCCGCGGCGTCCACGGGCCGAGGGACGCGTCGGCGTAAAAGTCCATGGGGTAGTCGCCCGCCCCCTTGGCGCCGGCCACCTCGATCCCCTCCCAACCAGGCACGCGGCCGCTGGCCACGCTCGCCTCGTACGGGCTCAGGAGTGGGCGCGAGAACGCGTACCCCCAGTCAATCGACAAACGCGGGCAACTGGTCTGCACAAACGTGCTAATCTCCTCCTCGGAGAAGAGGGCGAGCTTCTGCGGCGACAGCTCGGACAGGAGGACGAGGAGCGGCGTGTCGCCCGCCCCCTCGTCGGCGGTGCTCACGCTCCCCTGCACGCTCTGCAGGACGCTGAGGCTGCCCTGCCGCCCCAGCGTGCCGAGGAGCACGGCCCAGCTCCCGCTGCCCCTGCTCTCGAGGTTCTTGCGGGCGGTGCGCACCGCGTCCCCACGCAGGCCCCGCATCTCGGCGTGCTCGTACCCCTCGCGCGTAAACTTCTTCGAGTAGGGGTCGTACCGGAACGCCGGGACCGACGGGTTGGCGATCATAATCGACTCGAGGTGGAAGCGCCCGTCGCCGACGTAGATGAGCGCGTCGACGTCGCCGAGCTTGGGGGCCGTGCAGCCGAGGATCTCACCCGGGGACAGCGGGCGCACCTGGGGCACGGAGATGTCGTAGGCGCCGCGCCAGACGCCGATCTCGCCGCGTGCGACCTTGGCCAGCGCGTCGTCGCCCGCCTCCCCCACCTCCCCCGCCTCCTCGAGGGGCGGGAGGGCGGCGCCCAGCGCCTCCTTGAGCGCCTGCACGGCCGCGACGAACTGGATCGTCCCCACGAGCGCGAGGCGCGTGGGCAGCTCCCCGGCGGGGGCGGCCATGGCGTCGGCGTCGCCCGCCTCGAGCGCAATGTCGACCTTGGCGCCGGGCTCGGACGCGCCCGCGCCGAGGATGACGCGCTCGAACGCGCCGCGCGCCGACGGAAAGTTCCGCCGCACCGACAGCGCGAGGTGCGGCGTGTCGATCGCAATCTCGACAAAGATGTACAGCGTCTTGATGGACGTCTGGTTGACGGGGACTGGGTCAGCTTGGCCATGGAGGTACGCACTCAGACACGAGTGGCCGTAGTGCACGATCATCTCGGCGCCCATCTCGCGCGCGGTAAAGTCGTCGATGCAGCATGCGCCGTACGTCACGTCTGCGAGGAGGAGGGGGAGGGCGCCCGTGAAGCGCTCGATAATGTCCGCGATCGCCGTGCCGTACATCATGAGGCCCTCGGGCATCTGGAGCGCGACGGTGCGCACCCCCTCGCGGCGCACGTGGTGGATCGTCTTGGGGATCTCAAAGTTGTAGTTGGCGGGGAGGGCTGGGGTCAGTGGAGCTCTGGGCGGCGAAGGGGCCTTGGGTGCGGAGTGCCGGAGCGCCGAAGAGGCGGGCTGTGGAGAAGGGAGGGGAGGCGGGCAGAGGAGGCGGGACAGCACCCGCCCAGCGATCACTAGGCTCGGGAGTAGGAGGACCGAGAAGAGCAGATACCTACCCGTCATCGCGGCCTTGAGCGCGGGGTCGTTGAGAATCTCGTCCGGCACCTGGTTCGCGACGCGGCGCACACCAGCCCGCGCACCAGGCTTGGCGCCGACGAAGCGCTTGCGCGGCTTCTTCTCCGCGCCGGCAGCGCTCGTCTCGGCGACAGCGGGGGGCGGGGTGTCGATTCCTTCCATGGTGTATGTGATGACAGAGCCTGGCAGTGGCCGCGATCACCAACTTTTGCCCTTACGTTACAAGCAGGTGGCAAGTCTCCCACGGTGGATCCGTGTCTCGTAACTCGGTGATCGCAATTCACCTCGTCAACATTCCCTCGCAACAACGCATCCCCCATGGACACGCAGCTCGCGCAGAACACGGCGGCGCGCAAGGAGCGGCTGATTGCGCTGCGGCGGCGCAAGGAGGCGCACGAGAAGGGCGAGGAGGTGTGAGTTCCCTCGCTTCCCTCAGAAGCTGACACCAGCGAGGTGACCTTTACGTTCAAGCAGCGCAACTTTGACCCCGAGACGCGGCAGGCGCGCAAGGGCGTGGGGCCGGGGGAGGATACCGTCGAGAAGGAGGTAGAGGGGCTGGCGGAGGAGATTGTGCGCGAGGACGAGGAGCGGCGGGCCGAGGAGCTTGTGAGTTTCTTTCCTGGGGAGAAGAGACGGGCGGGGAGAGGCGCGGTGCGAGGCACAGCTGACCCCAGGACCTTTTCAACATCCAGCCCCGCCGACCGAACTGGGACCTCAAGCGCGACATGACCGCGCGCATGGGCAAGCTCGAGCGGAAAACGAACGAGGCCATCGCGACCATCCTGCGGCAACGGCTGCGCGAGCAGCGCGGCGGAGCGGCCAGCGAGCAGGTCGACCTCGTTGCGGGCATCCGTGAGGCTGAGGCGGAGCGCGACCGCGCCATGGCGAGCGACGAGGACAGCGAGTAGATGTAGCGTAGGTTGGGCATATGTATCATGGTCTCTGAATGGCTCGACGGCACGATGGCTCAAAGATACATCTCATGTTCTACGATTGTCATTGTCCATGCACAGTGAGGCGCGCTCTGTCTACTAGTCCAGCGTCGTGTCACTCTTAGCCGGCGAGCTCGTAGCCTTCTCCTCAGCCTCCCCCGCGCCAGCCCCCTCCTTGCCCGCCTTCTCCTTGCGCTCCGCAGCCGCGTAGAGGTCCTTGTACTTGCCCGAGTTCTGGGCCATCGACTTGAAGATGCTGTCGTCGCGACGGAGAAGGTTCTGATGTCAGCTATTACGGTGGGGCGACGGCTGCGTTAGCTCACCATCGGGGTGTCAAACTCGGCCACCGAGCCGTCACGCAGAACGAGCAGGCGATCGTAGTCGATGACAGACGACAGGCGGTGGGCGATGGTGATGAGGGTCGAGTCCTTGAACTCGGTGCGAATAGCATTCTGTAGAGCCTCATCCGTCGCAAAGTCGACCGATGCCGTCGCCTCGTCCATGATCTGGTGTCAGCTTGTATGCGGGCTCCACCAGCTCACGATCAGGTTGGAGCGGCGGAGAAGGGCACGGGCCATGGCCACAAGCTGTCGCTGGCCCTGCGAGAAGTTGGCGCCGCCAGCCGACACATCGGTGTTGAGAGTGATGTGCACGCGAGACGTGGGAGTCTGAGTACCAGATGCCCGGCCAGACGAGGTGCCGGAGTTGCCGCCACCAGCGCGCTCCTCCTCTATCAACTGAGTGAGGCGGTTGTGCGAAGGCGGGTCAATCTCGGCCAGCGCCGTGAGGTTGCGCGTAGAGCCCATCCTGCTGCCGGCGGGCGTCTGCCCGGTGATAAGCTTGACGCGCTGCAGAGCCTCGAGCAGCTCCGAGTCAGTGTGCTCGTGGAAGGGGTCAAGGTTGTCGCGCATCGAGCCGGAGAAGAGCACGGCGTCTGATGTTAGTAGTGGCTCTGAGCAGAGGTCGCCCATCCTTACCTTGAGGAATGTACGTGATCTTGGAGCGCTGTTGATTAGCTTCTGCTCACAGCCCAAGCGTGGGTTACTCACCAGGTCATCCACGCCAATGGAGGTAATGTCCACACCGTCGATGAGAAGCTTGCCGGACGCCGGGTCGGTGAAGCGCAGCATCATCATAGCAATCGTCGACTTGCCGGATCCAGTGCGTCCGATCAGGCCGATCTTCTCGCCGGCCTTGATGTCGAACGAGCCCTTGAAGACAGTCGGCAGCTCCGGCGCGTACTTGATCTCGAGGTCCTGCGCGCTGATGAACGTGTCCGGGTTGTCGTAGGACGGCCAGCCAGCGGGGGGCCTGCTGTCCTCGATCACGCCAGCGGGCTCCGAGGGGATCCTAAGGTACTCCTCGACGCGCTCGACTGCGTTGAAGTCCATCTCCATCTCACCCCAGAAGCGGCTCAACCAGTAGCAGGCCATGACGAAGCTCTGCGCACTTGTGATCGCAACGGCGGCGTAACCGACGCCGACAGCGCCCGTGAGCGAGAGGACAGTGGTCACGAACACAGCCGTCGCGCCAAGGCAGTCGAAGCGGAGGAGGAGCTGGCGTTAGGTAGGATGACGTTGTGACGTACCCAACGGTTGGTCATCCAGTAGTAATAGAAGGCTGAGTTTGAAAGGTCAACCTGGCTACACAGTTTGGAGAACATGCGGCGCTCTGCCGAGAAGGCGCGGACGGAGATGATACCGTCGAGGAGCTCTGCGAAACCCGAGCTGCGCGTCAGCTTTGGATCAACATGGGCTGCTCACAATATAGGCGAGCGAGCGGTGGCCTCGAGACGACGGAGACTGCGACCAGTGCGAAGCTGTTGTGAGCATGATACCTTAGCCTCGACTCACGTAGAGCACAGTAAAGTAGTAGTACAGTGCGCTGATGAACGCTGCCGGGATGAGAAACTGGGGGATAATGTACGCAATCATGCCCTTGAAGTCAGCGTACGCCTGCCACCCCCGCTTACGATGGTGAACACCAGTGATGCGGTGAACGTGATCACAGTCCTGGAGCTCGAGTTCAATCTCATGTCGATCGTCTCAATATCCTTTGAGAAGCGGTTGATGATGCGACCAACGGGTGTGGTGTTGAAGAACCGGATGGTGCCGTGCACCACCGAGTTGAGGAGACGGTCGTGCAGCGTCTTGGCAGCACGATACGATCCCCACGCACCGATGCCGTTGGTAACGACCATAAGAAGGGCGGAGCCAACCATAATGATGGCGTAGCCGCTGAGGTAGTAGCCGGGGTGATCGTCAGCCGAGGGGAGGTTGAAAGGCGGGCCAGCTTGAACACTAAACAGCGGGCCGTCGGTGTCGTTGTTCTGCGAGGTGGACGAGTGGAGCATGTGGTGCGCCGCGTTGCGGTACACCTGCATTGCGTGGTCGAATGACTGCGGGACGCTGAACGTGAAGATCGAGTAGAGCTTGCTCTCGTAGTGCTCGCCCCACCACTTGAGCCACAGCTTGTCGAGCAGTCCGAAGGCCTGCGAGAAGATCAGAACAGCGAAGAAGAGCATCCACGTCGTCCACGTAGCGGCCCGGAAGTAGAGCAGGTACGTCTCCGGCTTGACGCTGCCAACGGCACGCTCCTCGTCCTTGACAAGCTTGCGGGCGGGGCCGTCCTTCTTGGCGTCCTGTTTCTCGAGCTGCTTCTCCTCCTCCTCCTGAGGTTCGTCGGGCGTCACCGGCTCCTCGGCCGCAGCCGTGGCATCCTCGATGGCAACAACACCGTCAAGCTCGCCGGACTCCTTCAGTTCCTTGGGTGTGCCCTGGCAATCGACGCGGCCGTCGAGAATGCGCACGATGTAGTCGGCGGTTGGAAGGAGGAGGTCCAGGTGGTGAGACACGAGAATCTGGAGTCAGCTAGCGTAGGCCTCGCCGGCTCACTATCGTGCGACCCTTGAGAAGAGGTCCGTTAAGACACTTGTCGACCAGGTGCTTGGCAGTGTGCGAGTCGACAGCGGCAAGGGGATCGTCGAGCAGGACGTGCTGGGTATACGAGTAGACTGCACGAGCAAGCGCGACACGGGCCTTCTGACCGCCACTGAGCGAAACCTGACGTCAGTCATCACCCATCATAGCGACTCACTCCCTTGGCACCGATCTCGGTCTGGTCGCCATCCTCCAGGATGTCAAAGTCAGTGCGACTGAGGTCAACTACAGTCTACCCCGTTACTCACAGAGCACAGGCGTCCACGACATTCTGGTAACGCTCCTCGTCGAGCGGCTCGCCGAACAGAATGTTCTCCTTGATCGACTGCTGCTGGAGCCAGGGAGTCTGGGCCGCATACGCGCACGAGTTGCGCAGGCCGGTAGTCGGGTCGATCTGGGACGGGTGCTTGGGCAGGAACGACTCGCCCTCGATAAGGTCCATCTCGCCGAGAAGGCCGATGAGGATGGCCGTCTTACCGGCGCCGGTGGGACCAGAGACGACGGAGAGCTTGCCAATGGGGAAGTTGATAGTGATGTCGGCCAGCTCGAAGACGACACTCTCGATGCTCTCGTCATCCTGCGGCGCAGCGTCGGCGTCCGTGATCTCGATTGCTGGGGGAGCGGCCGCGCCGTTCTTGGCCTCGGGCTCGTCCTGAACGCCAGCATTCCACTTGAAAGTCGCCTTCTTGAACCCGATCTTGGTGTCCTTCTGAGGACCATCATCGTGCCGCTTCAGCGACGACACCCAGTCGGGCACCTCGCCCTCCGCAAAGTAGTCCTGCGTGCGCTTGACGGACACGCCGGCCTGCAAGAACCAAACGATAAACATTGGCACCGCGTTCAGAGGAGTGCGCAGCATGTTAAAGAGCGTCAGCGCCGTGAAGGCGACGGAGATGGTGAGCTCCTTCTTGGCGAAGTAGATGTAGCTAGAGTCAACAGATGAGCGATGCCACTGCTCACCAGAAGAAGGCGCTGAGGGTGACCAGGATGGGGACGAGCATCCAGGTGAGCTGGAAGAACATGTTGTTGATGATGGAGCGGACCATCTGCGAGAGCTCGTTGTTGCGAGCCTCCTGGGCGCGCCCCTTCCACTTCTCAGTCCACGCGAAGAACTGCGGTTAGTTGGGCTCAGGCTCACGACGAACCTTGATGAAGCTGATGCCGCCAATGAGCTCGTTCATGACCGTCATGCGCTTGTCTCTCGCCTTGAGGAGGTCCTTCTGAATCTTTGAATGTCAGCGCGGCTCAAACTGTCTGCTTACGCGCATGGCCTTCTTGGAGAGGTACGAGTTTATGGGTGTCGCGATAACGAGGACACCGATACCGGCGAACGCAGACCAGCCAAGCAGCCTGGGGTCAGAGGGGTCTGAGTTCTACACTCACTGGTAGAGGAAGACGGAGGCGACCGCAATCTCAATCGGAGTAGAGTAGAGATAGAAAGCCATGGCGAAAACGCCGGCGATCCTGTTCTGTCAGCATCGCTTGTTGAGCAGACTTACATGTTGGCATCGGTGGACATGAGGTTGACCACCTTGCCCGTGTCGGCCGTCTCAGACTTCTCGTCGTCCTTCTTGCCCTTCTTGCCGGTCTTGGCGTCGTCCTTTGCCTTGTCGTCCTTCGTCTCCTCCTTCTCCTTGGACGCGACGACACCGGCAGTGTCCTTGCGGAGGAGAGCCTTGTGGTAGACGGACGCGATCAGCTGGGCTCGGATACGGATGTTTGCGCGACGACTGTGCCAGAGGTGGATCATGTCGGACACGGCCTTGAGAACGCTCGCGAGCAGAGCAGCAAAGGCGTAGAGGTACGCCTGTGTGAGGCTCTTGGACGTGTGGACGGTGAGGCCATCACTGATGTAAGCTATGCTCGAGGAGTTGGCTCACAGGATCTTCTTCAGCAGGAACGGCGAGAGGTAGTTGAAGACCACGGAAGAGAGCGTGAACACGGCATCCATCATGACGTCGAAGTAGTTAGCCGCCAGGATCTTCAAGAGGAGCTTGCTCTGACGGAAAGTCTGGAACAAGTCGAAGAGTTGCCGGGTCCGCAAGGTCGCTGAGAGCACGGGGAGATCCTCCTCGTTCAAGGGCGCCTTGGACCACTGGGTAATGAGAGGGGTCATCCACGAGAACGTCATCCACTGCCAGAACGTGACCTTGTCATCGTAGCTGAGGCCGTTGGCCTTCGCGAGCGTGAGGGGCGAGTTGTAACGCAGCCCTCCAGCGACAAGGGCGAGGATGAACGAGATGACCCCGGTGGTGGCCTCAAGCACGATCTCGGACGACGTCGCCCACTCCGGCTTGGAACCGTAGACGATGCGCACGTACGCAACGTCGAGGAAAGCAAGGGCAGCCGACGAGACGAAGACAATGTAGATGGCGAGAGCCGACCACGGAGGGACGACGGGCGGGCGCACAAGCGCGCGCATGAGCAGACCAGCCTGCCGTCAGTTTCATTCACAGCCAAGGAAGCTCACCCAAAGGAGGGCGGTGAGGCCAGTGAGGAGGACGTCGCACCAGTCAACGGAGTGCATGTTGGCGGCGCGGGCGAGGCGATCACCAAACATGACAGCCCAGAGCACGAGGCCGACCGCGTTAAGGCCGACCATGAGCGCGTAGACGATCGGGTGTGGCATCCACTTGTAGGCGCGCTGCACCGCGACCTTGGGATCTTCGTCCGAGGGCACCTTCCACAGAGGGAAGGTGTCGTTGAACCATGGCGAGAGGAACCGGTGCACCGGGGGAACGTGGTAGAGCGTGCTGGCGGCCGCGACTATGCCGGCGAAGCCGACACGGCCGAGGGTGAGTGCCGGATAGGGCACTGGGCCGCTCGCCTGGTGTAAGAGTGTGTACGCACGGACGACCGGGGTGCGAGGAAGGAAGGTGATACTCACAGACATGGCGAGGGCTTGGGGACAGTCGACAGAGAGTTCCCAGTGGGTTAGAGGAGAGAATGAGGAAGGAGGAGGAGTGCGAGGGGGTGTCGTACGTGTTTATGTGTGGAAGGGAGGATGAGAGCGATGTTGAATGAATGGATCGAATGGAGGACGCGTGCGCTGCGCGGGGTGACTTGCTGCCGGCTGCCGGCCGAGGATAACGCTTCCACAGGTCCACAGTCGGGCACTGTAGTGAAACCTCCACACCGCGCCCCGCACCAGACATGCCAGACACCGACTTTCGAGACAAGTCAGGCACCATCAAATGCGTCACCGCATGGGTTATAGGGTTAATCTTCACTCTGCTACACACGCCTAACTTGTCCCCACGTGCTCATTCCATCGCCATCCATATCTCGACATTTGGTGCCTTGCCCATCTCCGAGTTAGGCCCGCAACCTCCATCCCAGAATTCTTCGTTCTCGACTAGTCACTCCGCCGCATCGAACCCAACATCAACAACCACTCTCCTCTACCTCCAGCCCTCTAATCCGTGCATCCACCGCACGACCCACTCCGCCTAACAGCCCTTGACCCCCTCCGGACCCTGCGACTTGCCCCGCTCCCCCGCGCCCGCCTCCACTCCCCCCAACAGCAGATATGTCGCAGGACAACGACCGCGAGCTCGCGCGGCTCTGGCGCGTCTCCAAGACGGTGCACGAGATGATCCGTGACCGCGTGCGTTTAGCTTTTCTCCCCAGGACTCTTAGCTGACGACAGGGCTACGAGGTGGCAGAGTACGAGATCAACACGCCGTTTGAGGACTTCAAGGACCTGTACAGCGGCGGCGGCGGTGTCGACCGCGGGCGCATGAACTTCCACTCGGACCACTCCGAAGACCGGTCAAACAGGATATACGTGCACTTTTGCCCCGAGAAGAATGTGTCCAAGGCCGCCATGAAGACGTGAGCTGGGTTGGTAGAATGCTTAGCTGACGGCAGCTTCATCACTTCCCTTGACGCGGCGGGCGCCAAGCGCGGCATCATTGTGTGGAGCGAGAAGATGAGCCCTGCCGCCAAGAAGACGCTGCTCGAGATGCAGAGCGAGTACCACCTCGAGGACTTCCCCGAGTCGGACCTGCTTGTCAACATCACCAAGCACTTCCTTGTGCCCAAGCACACGATCATGACCAACGAGGAGAAGACGGCCCTGATCAAGCGCTAGTGAGTGCGAGTGTGCGGGGGATGCACGGGCGAGTGGCGCCGTGCGGGGGCAAAGAGCTACGCTTGAGGAGTCGCCGCCTCCATGTTGGAGCAGCCTCCTTAAGTGGCAGCGCCTCCTCCCCTCGCACCCCGCGGGCAAACTGCCTGCTCCCCTGCCGCGAGACCTTCATCTGGAGCAGTACGCTAACGCCAGCCGCCTCAAGGACACCCAGCTCCCGCGTATCATGGTGTCGGACCCGGTTGCGCGCTACTACGGCATGCGGCGAGGGCAGGTCATGCGCATCGAGCGCACGTCCGAGACGGCTGGACGGTGAGTGTTGACAGATGCCTCTGGTTCGAGAGGGAGGGAGCTCTGGCGCGAGGTGTAGGTGCGGGGTGAAATTGAGTGGCGGGACGGTCCGAAGAGCGATAGCAAAGGGCGAAGCGGGGAACGAGGCATCCGCTGTCGCCACGACATGAGCTGACACCCAGGTACATTACTTACCGTATCTGTATGTAGGGCGGCACTGCCCGAGGCTAGATGGGCTCTATGCATTGTATGATAGGCGCTACGGGATGGGCGAGCCGAAGAGGGAACCGAGCCGCGAGGAGAAGATGCGGAACACTCATCACTGCCGCGCAGACGAAACACGTTAGCTCGGCGAGCCCAGGCCACTGCCTGATGTGCAGTGTGCACGAAGCAACCCCCGAGGCAAAAGCTAGTCGAGAAGCTCATTGCTCAAAGCATGCCCAGTGTGCACGACGAGGACAGGTTCCTCGCGGCTCCTTGCAACACGGCGCGTCGCACTTGGCACCGAGCTTAACCCTCGGTGTCGCGAGCTTACACCTCCACCGTACCCGTGACACACCACCCCTACTCCAACCCGTCCCGCCCGCTCTAGTGAATATGATGACATGCGCAAGCGTTTATGCGTGCAGTGACTATGCTAACAAAGAGCCCGATGGCAGAATCCAGAGTCCAGCGCCGCATGGAGCGGGCGCCCGCGGCCAGCGCGTTAGTTGGGGTTGGGGATGACCTCGCCCTCGACGTGGGCGTCGTCGCCGATCCAGGCCTCGGCCTTGTGCCCGGGACGCACACGGACGGCGCCGTCCTCGCGGTGCTTGCGCATCCACGCGCCCTGGTCGTCAGCTTCTGTGACATGTGATGGGCGCAGAGGGGGACTTACAGAGTTGGGGCGCTGCTTCTTGAGCCAGTGCTGCTCGCGCTCACGCTGCTCCTGGATCTGGAGCTCACGGAGCTGGCCTTCGGACGCGTCGAACACTGGCCCGCCGACCACGAACTCGTTCTCGGGAATGGCCGAGGCCGCGTCGGGGTCGACGTAGCCAATGCCGGCGAGTGCTCCAAAGAAGACAAACAGGGCACTGAAGGTGAGACAGAAGTGGGGGAATCGACGGCAGATAGGCAGTAATGGGCCGGAGGTTGGCGTCAGCTCAGAACCGGTGGGAGGACCAGAGCTGGCCGGTGTGCATGCGTGCACGACCTGCCCTGCGGCGTGCGACTCACATGAGGAAGATGATGAGGAAGGGGAGGTTGCCGCGGCGTGCTGTGCGGGCTGCGCGGCTGGCGATAGCGCGCCCAACGTTCTGGACGTTCACGCTGCCCTTGAACTCGCCTTGTCCGAGGGGCGGAGAGCCGGCGGGGCTCTCCCCGCCGTCGCTGTAGCCCTTCTCGGCGAGCGAGTCGTAGAGGTCGCGCACGTGGGTGTCTGGGGTGGACGGCATGGTGGTGTCTGGGGGTGTTGGGTGGGCGAGAGGGGAGAAGCGAGAGTGAGGAGGGGTTGGGAAGAGAGTAGACAAGAAGGACGAGGCCAAGGAGGGTGGGATGTGTTGTGTGGGTGGACGAGAGTACGAGTGTACGAGTGTACGAGGGCGAAATTGAGTGCAGGCCGGGGATGATGTAGAAGTGCGAGAAGAGTTGGCGGTTTGCGGTTACTAGTCGGGAGACTGGGTCCAAAGGGTCCAAGGAGGTGGCAATTTGATCGTCAAGGGTCCCGGCGCGACGGGATTGTGGCTCTTCGGCGGTCCAGTCTAAGCGGGTCGAGGCTTGCAGTTGAGCAAGATGGTCGAGTGGATCGAGTGGATCGAGTGCAAGTGTCTAAGATACAAGAAGGATGATGGTGGGAAGTGTAAAGTGTAAAGTGTTGCAAAGAGTGGTGGGGAAGGGGGTTACGTATCGGTACAGGTGCAAGATTGTGTGAATCCAGGTCCCAAAAAACGTATTTGCCGGGGCCTGACAAACAGGGAAGCACTGCAGCAGTCCATCATCACTTCCATCAAAGCCCGGCCCATGCCTCACCGCCTCTGCGCCTCTGCGAGCCCAGGCCGACCAAAGCGGAGCCAAGCGGATCGAGAAGGGGGGATCGGGGTCACGGGCGAACGGGAGTCTCACTGTTGCACTGTACTCTCAACAACAACGGCATGACAGTCAGGGCAACCATCCACTCGCTACAGCGTTGCACGGGCGGAAGCGAAGCATCCATAACTGGGCACAAACTCTCTTTTCTTGTAATCCTCCTCTCCCGCGCCTCTGCCGCTGGCTGCAGTCCCAATCCCTCGACACCTCGGGCCTCCAACCGGCGCCACCCACTTCCGTGTGGAGCGTCGATCTCCCGCCCGTCCCGCAATCAGATCTCGGTCCAAACACCAAAACGGCTGATCTGTGGCCTGTGGCGGGCATGTATCCCCACCTCGTCGTGTGCACTGCACCAGCAATGTCGCCCAACGAGTGTATGCAAACGTGCAGACGTGACCGTGTAGGAGAGGAGGGACGTCCAGGCCCGGGGGTTCCAGTTCGACGCGTTGTCATGGCGACTCGGGAAGGGTGCAGGGGGTTCGGGCACACGCGAAACGCGCCTGCAACCTTGTCTGGATCGTGTCTGTTCTCTCTTCTGTACTCGTCGGGCGTGCAGAGACGATGCGTTCATTAGTGCATGCTCTGCACGTTCCTCGTGCCCTTCTCGTGCCCAGAGCTGGTGTTGTGTGTTCCTCGAGCGCGTCCATCTCTCTCAACTCGCTTCCGCGCGGCCCCTCCACTAGTAGCGCTTCACGTCCGCTTCAAGTCGCCACCCGAACAATGAACCCGGTGCCGACTGTTCGGGTCCCAGCACGGGCATATGGGCTCGGTCGCAAACAGCCAGCGATCTCACCCCCTCCCGTGCGTGACGAACAGGCGTATGTACGCTGTATTAGACCGGCTCGAAACGCTCCCGCAGAAACCGAATGTGTGCCTGCTCTCTCCCGACTCCGTAAGACGCGGCCACCGCTTGAACACGACAAATGCAGGGGTGCAATCCTCCGTTCCTCCATTCCCTAGCCTCGTGGGTGCCGTCGCACTCCGACAAGCCACTGGCGTTGGCGTGGTGTCCGTGTCCCACGTCTGCACCATCGAGACTAACCCCTGCCCCCACCTCCCCACCTCGGGCCAGATTGACATTGGCGACATCACGTGCAGCCATACACTGTACTGTATGGCGCATTGTCTGGCCAGGCGGTGACGTCGCAAAGTTGGGGGAGTGCAGATGTCGAGGATTGTGGGCACCGAGCGAATCGTGAGATTTTTGCGGGCTCTGAGGAATCCCCGCCGTGCACGAGCACAAGTCATGTCCTGTATGACGATGATGTCAGGAGATTGAGTCAAGACGACCCGCCGTGCACCACTATCCGCATGGCCGAGCATCGGCCCACGTCCAGCTCGCATCGGCCTGGCGTTGGCGGGGCTGTGCCGCAGTGTCGCCGTTGACACGGAAGTGACGAGCAGAATTGGCCCAGACACACAGCCACTGATCGGCGCCACAGCAGGCCCGGGCTGGCTCCCGGCTCGGCGCCTAGGCTCGGCGGCTCGGCGCATCAGCGGGCCCCGCCGCCGGTGATGCCCATTCACTCCCACCCGCCAAAATCGGGCCGTGACGACGTCCCGCCGCGGGTGATTTCGGTTGGGCCGTCGTAATCCTCCGTACTTGGGCCGGCGATGTCAGCTTGGCCTAAACGAGCGCTGAGCGCCGGATTACCGGCACACGAGACCCGGGACCCAAGGACCTGGGCGTGTCGTAAAGATAGCGTCCCGCGATCGTCGGTGACACTCTGCTGCTTGTAATTTATCTTGAATGATGCGTCAAGTGCGCTTGGTGAATGTGCGATGCGATGGCGCACGGTTAATGACAATCAAGCTCAACTGCGATCTGCGCGGCACGCCGATCAAACTTGGCGACCCAGAAATGGGTTTGTTTGCAACGCAGTGACGCAGAGCCCAGACTTTCACAGCGCCCTCTGGCGTGCCGCCCAGTGTGTGCCATGAGCGCAACAAGGCATTCCCGTGACGACTACATTCTAGCTGCAATGCATGTACATGCGATTGTCCATGATCATTCGACTCGATCCGGCAACCAGTTGCGGAGAGGAACAGATGCGAGAGAGATGGCGGCCCCCAGCCATGGTGCCGGGGGGCTGTCGGGCGGGCGATGCTACAGGTGTGTGGAGGGCCCGCCGATGCTGGGGATTATATAGGGAGGAGGGAAAGAGTTCTATAGTCCACAGACGGAGGGTTGAGAAGGAGAGACGGTCGATGCGGGCGAGGGCGAAGCGCTTAGGCGAGCTGGCACGAGCCGTTGACGAGCGAGTAGCTGGGGGCGCACGAGTAGATCTTGCACACGCCGGCCTCGCAGCCGACGGCCTTGGCGCCCGGGAGGGTGGTGCAGTCGACACCGGTGCCGCCGACGGTGCAGCCGCCGCACGACTCGAGCTCGGTCTGGGGGTCGATGCACTCGTAACCGGTGCGCGCGGAGGAGGTCCAGCAGGCGAGCTCGCCGACGGCGGGGCAGTAGGTGGCGTGGTCGAGGTCGTTGCCGCTCAGGAGGGCCTGCTCACGCTTGTGGTGCTTGCGGTAGCCGCCCTTGCCACCCCAGCCGTAGCCCTTGCCCTTGCCGTGGCCCTTGCCGTGGCCCTTGTCCTTGCCGTGGTCCTTGTCGACGCCGCCCGACGGCTTAGGGCCGCCGCAGCACTTCCTGCCCACGTCCCAGTCCGAGCAGTCGGGCGCCGGGCTGGTGGGGCAGCGAGGCTTGCAGCATTTGCCGTCCCAGTACCAGTCGGTCGGGCAGCGGATGCCCGGGGGGCAGTCGTTCTTGGGGGGAGGACGGTTGGTGTAGTCGTCGCAGCACTCGCTGGAGCGCGAGTGCCAGAACTTGCCGCTGCTGCACTTGTTCGAGTTCCTCTTGCAGGTCCACGAGTTGGAGTTCCAGCCGAAGCCCTCGCCGCAGTCGTTCTCCTGGGACTCATTCTTGGGGACGCAGCAGTTCTTTCTCTTGTGCCAGCTCCAGTTGCGAGGGCAGTTCTGGCCAGAGGGGACGCTGTTGCGTTAGTTTCAAACAACAAGGGCAAAGGGTAGTGTGATGGTGATTAAGGGAAAGGATGTGACGGTTGAATTGTCAAAGAAGTGTCGTGTTCCGGGATCAGGGGTCGATGTGTCGCACAGTGATTACAGACGTCCACTCTCCACTCACGTAGTAATCGTCTCCGAGTTGACACAGCAGCCGCCACCAAAGGCGGCGATCCAGCCGCCGCGGCAATTGACATCCGACTTGCCGCCTTGACCCCAGTAGGTGCGCTTCTCCATGTGGTTGGAGCCGGCAGCGACGCCGGTAACGAGGACCGTGGCGACAGTGACGAGGGTGTTAAAGAGCATGATGGAGAGTAGAGTGGGTGGAACGAGTGGCGGGTGAAGGAGTGAGGGGAGGTAGGAGAGACCTGGGCGGTCAGGAGGACGAGGTAGTCGGTAGTAGAGGGTTTGTGAGGTGTTCAAGAGAGGGTTGATGGGTGGGGAGATGTTCTAACGAGTGGTGGGGTTTATGAGTGATGGACAAAGATGAGAGGGGCTGGAACCTTGCTGGCAGTTGCAGGCAAAGAGGCAGGAGAGGGAGGGGAGGTGGTCGTCGAGGAGAGTGAGAAATAGGAGCAGAGACGAGGCACCAAGGGGAGGTTGAGAGGGTTAAAGTACCGGGACGAGCGCTTGCTTTGCATTGCATGGGAGCGGCGTGGCCTGGGAGGCCCGATGCGAGGCTGACTTGCCGACAAGCTCACAGGGCACGCTTAACGGCCATGCGCCGGGATGCTGGGTTGCCTAGGAACCCAAACAGAGGAACGAGATGGACGGTGCGTGCCCCCGCCCCATCGCCCCAGCGGCCGGAGAGTGCGCTCCGAGTCTCGAGTGGCCGGGGTCTGGGAAGGATGGGGATCATGGGGGTAGCAGGGGGTCTGTCCATCGCGCCAGACTGCATGATGATTCACCGCTACCCCTGTTAGCTGCTGGAAGGCGTGCATGCAAGCACAGGAGCATGGCAACTTGGCAGGCATAGCCTGATCACCCTCATCGCAACAAGGGAGCAGCGGGAGCTTGGACACTCGGCACTCGGCACGCACAGGGATGGCTGCCGAGGCCGGGGCATGCGCCGAAGGGGACCGGGGGAACAGGTCAAAGTGACACTGATGAGCCCAGGAATAACCCAGGACCAGGGAGAGGAGGAGACGAGGGTTTGTTGTTGGTCGTCAAGGTTGTATGGAGGGCGACCGGGGGCGACCGAGGGCGACGGAGGATGCAGAGAAAGGAGCGTCGTCAACGTCACGCTGCAATGTTGGTACTCTAACTCCTCCCCGACTGAACAGACACTCCCCATCCCACAGCCTCGACTCCGATCTCCCCGCCGCCCCCTCGCTGCTCACTGCTCTTCTTTTTTCTGGCCTGCAACGGTATGCGGTCCTAGACAGAGCACTCTGGCCTGGCCAGAGGACAGTGCCCCTTCGCTTGATAATCTCAGCCGGATCCGCGCTGCTAATACACACCCTCTAATTAACCCCTAGCCCAGCCGAGCAGCGCACATGCCCCTCCCGCCCAAGATGCATCCGAATACACATGCTTATGACGCCCACTCCCGTCACACGCGATGGCAACGTCGACGGGCAGGGGATGCTACTCCCGCGAGGCTACGGCAGACAAGCATGCATCAGCCACTGAGCTATGAGCTAGGCGGGGAGGACTGAATTGTCGCAAGCTGCGTAGGTTTGCGTTGAAGAGCAAATGCAGGGTTAGGGAAGCCACCGTCGCCCACGCGCACTGCCGTAACCCTGATCACCTTCATTACCCCTCCAAGTGGCAATGCCCTGAGCCCACAAGCTCACCGGGCCGCGGGAGTGCCGTGTGCCTGCAGACAGACACTCTCCACGACAACCACACCTGATCTCCTCGTCTGCCAACGGAATGGCGTTCAAGAAACGAGATCAAGAGATGAGCAGCACATCCGACGATCCGAAGAACAGCCCGCTCCCACACGCCACCCCCACCCGTCCATTGGACAGCGCGCGAAACGCGAAACGGTGGCTTGGTTGGTAGGCGAGGGCATTGTCCGTGAAACGTGGTGGTGGCTTGCCATATTGCCAGCGTGTCTCCGAGCGCCGAACGTGTGGGGCTGGTGGGGCGGAGGCGGGGGCTGGGAGGGCCTTGCCCGGCGGCCAGCACAGATCAGCGACGCGTCCGCTCGATGCGCGTCGTGATCGCAAGTCGCGTCTCGGATCTCAGGACACCACCCACCATGATACCGAGGCCCGCGACGGACCCAACCCAACACTCTGGAGCGCTGCCGCCAAGCCTCCCCGCCCTCCAGCTCCTGCTATTCCAGGCGATGGGCGCCGGTGTCGAGAGTGACAGCCCCGTCGTTCCGCCTGCGCCCACGTGCATCGCTGCGTGCCGGCCGTGTGGCATGCGATCTGATCGCAGGAGCGCACGCAGGGTCCAGCGCACACTTGGAGGTGGATCTGTTTGAACGACGTCACAGAAGTGGTGAGTCGCGATCAGCGATCAGACTGTCGAGGGGCGCCGGGGGCCGTCTGATGGGCGCAGGTGTGTGCGATCGATGCCTGCCGTGTGTGTCAGCTGCGGCGCACGAACACCATGGGCGCTAGACCACGCACGCACCGCAGCGGATCCCTGCGGTGCTGTCGCGAAGCTGCTGCGCGATGGCTGGTGTTCGGGTCCCGTCAATCGCGGAGATGCGGCGCCCGGCGAACAGTAGTCCATCGGCAGGAGGCTCGGACGCCGGGCGACGTTGCAGCTCGTTTCCAACTGTGCCTGTTTCCAGTTTCTAGTGGGAAGATGACGTCTCGGCGCCGATGGACGTGTCGCGCTAGCCTTTCCCCCGTTTCAGACGTCGCGAGGCACTGCGATGGTGGCGTGGCGCGCCGCACATGTCGGACTGGCTCCGGGGCTGCAGGCTGGCTGCCGAGCAGTGGAGGTTGCACATCTAGCTGAGTTAAGGCATGCGGGCAACCTCGTGGTGACTCGAAACGTCCAGAAACATGAGCTCTGGAAACTAACATGCCGAGATAGCAGGACAGCCAACTATGACGATTACAAACACACAAACAGGTAACCCAATGGACCAAACACGGAAACCCCCTACTTCTCCCCAAGATTCTTCCAGTCGATGATGCCCTCGACTGTGTACCGCTGCTGCAGCCACTCGTTGGCCTTGATGAAGTGGTTGTTTCCTAAGAACCCGCGGTTTGCCGACAGCGGGCTGGGGTGCACAGACATTAGGACATGGTGGCGTTTCTGGTATCAGCTGTGTAGACGAGCGGGACGCACAGTGTTGAGGCCTACGAGCATACGCTCGGCATGCTTGCCCCACGCCATGATGACTACGCCGTTGGCCCCTGGAGTGTCGTCTGCACTAGCCAGGCGGTCAGTCACCACCTTGAGCACGGCCGCCGTGAACTGCTCCCAGCCCTGCTTCGAGTGTGAGGCAGCCTGGTGAGCGCGGACTGTGAGCGAGGTGTTGAGCAGAAGGACGCCCTGCTTGGCCCACTCGGACAGGTCGCTGGCGTCAGCCATGTCGGCGAAGTCCAGCTTACCCATGTGCGGGCGCGACGAAGCCGGGGAACTCGTTGGTCAACTCCTTGTAGATGTTTCTCAACGAGGGTGGGATTTTGACACCCTTCTTGACGGAGAACGCGAGGCCGTGCGCCTGGTTGTCGTCCTAAACATCAGCATCGTCCGGGGGTGAAGTGCCTCGGCGCACGCCGAGAGGCAGATGTGCGAGAGCAAGACGCAAACCCGCAGCATGACGCGGAGTGGACAGTCGCGGGTTGAGTACTCCGCTGCTCCGCACTCCGCAGCGTTGTTGTGGTGAAGAGAGACTCACATGGTACGGGTCTTGACCTGGGCCAGTGAGCAAAGGACACTGCGACACACTCGGTCACTCACCGACAATGATGACGCGGACGTCAGCGAGTGGGCAGAAGCGTGACCACGAGTAGATGTCCTCGGCTGTGGTTAGCTCACACGTGCCAGTGTATTGGCTGTCTGCCGACGCGGTGCATTCCCCCTGTCACTGCCGCGCGAAGCGCATGTGGGAGGTTCCTGGCCTCGCTGTCGAAAACATCACCCATGAACCGATTCGGCTCTCACCGAACGTTGGGGTAGACATCGTCGAGGTGGTCGCGTTTCCACCTTCCTCGACACTCACCAGGCGGGAAGACCGTGAACTTCTCCTGCTGCTCCATGACGTACTGCTTGAGCTGTCGTCAGCCGCTGTTCCTCCTGCAGCCCACCTTGAGGAAGTACGGCTTGGTGAGCTCGTCCTGGAGCGCCAGGAGCCAGTCCTCGCCGAGCGTGTCGAGCTCGAGCTTGAGCAGCTTGGCGGCGCTCGGGTGCGCCTGGAGCGCCGCACGCAGCTCCTCGCGCGACTGCGCGCGCGGGAGGCCTAACCCGCCGACGGAGGCGGTGGACAGCTTGGCACGCTTGGCCGGGGGAGGTTTGGCGTCGGCGGCCGGCTTGGCTGAGCGGACGATTCTGCGCGTGGAGGTGAGGGCCGCGCCCGCGGGGGCCGCTGGCTTGAAGTAGGATGTTATGGCCTTTGGCGGCATGGGAGGGGAGGAATGGGGAAGGTGAGGAGGAAGGTTGCAACTGCAAGATGGGGGAGATGTTAAAGAGGTGCGGGAAGATCAGACGCGTCGGGTCGCCCCAGTCGCGTCAACCCTCCTCACCCTGCGAACAAGATCCCGATACCAGGAACGGTGTCAGCGGGATCAATTTGGTGTACCACAACACAAGGCAAATGAATGTAGTCGATGTCCCATGTCCCAGATGCAATGCTGATGCAGAGGCAGTGAGGGCAGGACACGATGCATAGCCAGTGGAGTGTTGCGGGTAGTGCAGTCTGGCGGGTGGCGGTGTGCAGTCTGGCGGCGTCGCCCTGCTCTGATCAGCTAGTACTCGGTGCAGACTCTAGAACGGGCATGTGGAGGTGCATGTCACGTGTTTCATATGTCACGTGATTTAGGATCACCGTGCGGCAGTGGCAGGCTGCGCGGGCTGGAGGCGATAACCGATCAAGCGGTCCATGCTGTCCAGGATCCGAGTTTCCGCCCATGACGCCCGCGGGCCGGACGGGTATTTCCAAACCCCGCCCCCACACTCAATTTGCCCTGAACCGCTACGTCGTGAGACACCGTCACTTCCATTCTATATCTATCACCTATCTCCCACTCACTTCTCATCCGCACCTCTTCTCACTCCTCACACTCCACCATGCCCCCTTCGCCCACCAGCAAAGCCCCCAAGTCGTTTGAAGAGCTCAAGGAGCTCCTCAAGGACGACACCATGGTCAAGGTCGCCGGTGAGTCGCGCGACCCTGACATTCCTCCGCGTGCCGCCGCTGACACCAGGCATCGACGTCGACGGCATCCTCCGCGGCAAGATTATGAGCAAGGCCAAGTTCCTGTCCGCCGTCAGCGGCGGCTTCTCGTTCTGCAATGTCATCTATGGGTGGGATAGTGAGTTCTGGGCGCGATCAGGCTGCGCGGCGATGCTGGAGTGTCGGCAAGGGAGTCACCAACGCGGGCGGGGCCCGGATGGGGCCAGAGGGTGTGCGGTGAGGCTGGAGACAGAGTCGGCGGAGAACTCGCATACGAGGACAGCGGAGCCGCCTTTCGAGCGTGTCGCACGGCTGCAGCGGACCGGAGGGGGCCGGAGGGTACACGGCAAGGCCGGAGAGTCGGCATGAGACTCACCGACGACGGCCGCCAAGTCGCCCTCGAGTGTGGTTCCTGCCGATAACGCGAGCTTCTATGTGGCCATGCGGTTGTGGGGATGTGGTCGCCTGTCACCGTGCGTATCTGTTAACGTCAGTGCACGACCTCACCTACAGCCGCGAGCTGCTCGTGTCCAACAAGAGCAACGGCTACCGCGACATTATCGCCCATATTGACCTCTCGACGTACCGCCGCCTCCCGTGGGAGGACAATGTGCCCTTTTTCCTCGTCTACTTCCAGGACCAGGAGTCGGACGAGCTTCTCCCCGTCGACCCGCGCAGCATCCTCGAGAAGTTCGCCAACAAGGCCAGGGACATGGGCTGGGAGTGCATGAGCGGCGCCGAGTTCGAGTACTTCCAGTACGCCGAGACGCCACAGTCGCTCGAGGAGAAGCGCTTCGTCGGCCTCTCGCCCCTCACGCCCGGCGCGCACGGCTACTCGCTCCTTCGCACGACCATGAACAAGGACTACTTCTACGACCTGTACAACGTCGCGACGGGGATGGACGTCGAGATCGAGGGCCACCGTGGGTGCGAGCTGGGAACCGCGCTGATAGCCAGATACCGAGACGGGCCCCGGTGTGTTCGAGACGGCCCTGGCGTACACAGACACCCTCCGCATGGCGGACAACGCCGTGCTTTACAAGCTTATCGCCAAGAGCATTGGAATGAAGCACAACGTCATGCCGACGTTCATGGCAAAGCCGTGGGAGAACGAGTCGGGATGCTCGGGTCACATCCACGTCTCGCTCCGCAACAAGGAGGGCAAGAACGTGTTCGCGGTCACCGAGGCTGAGCTCAAGGCCGGTGGGCGCAAGGACGCGTCTTTCCCCGAGCTCCGCTTCATCTCGCAGGAGGCCGAGTGGTTCCTCGCGGGTGTCCTCGCGGGCCTCAGAGACGGTAAGCTGAGCAAGATGATGCAGCTGACAGCAGTTATCCCCATGATGTGCCCCAACATCAACTCGTACAAGCGCCTGCTCGGTGGCGAGCAGTACTGGGCTCCTGACACGGCGTCGTACGGTTACGACTCGCGCGCCGTTTCGATCCGCATCATCTGTCCGCCCGGCGTCGGGGCATACGCCTCGCGCTTCGAGGTCCGTATCCCCGGTGCGGACATGAACACGCACTACGCCATGGCGGCGATCTATGGGCTCGGCCTCCGCGGCATTGAGGAGAAGATGAAGCTGCCCTACGGCCCGATGGGCTCGCCGGGCGTTACGCGCGACACCATCGTGCACCTCCCAACGTCGCTCGAGAAGGCCACCGAGGCGTTCATGGCCAAGGACAGCGTCGCGCGCAAGGTGTTCGGCGACTACTTCGTCGACCACTATGGTGGCACGCGCGAGCACGAGCTCGAGCTCAACCGCCGTGCCGTGACGGACTGGGAGATGCGCCGCTACTTTGAGCTTGCGTAGAGGGGTTTGTGCAGACGAGATGCTTAGGAGATGGGTATACCGGACATTGATATCAATTCCGGGCGCTACTTTGTGATATTATGATATGCATGTGTTACCGACGGCAGGACTTGTGAGCTGAGAGCGGTACGAGGTGAGGGGTGGGTGGTGGATAGGGGACGCGACGAAGACGATGGTGGTCTCACTCCCTGGAGGTCGGACGACAAGGTGAGCGCACCCTGCCGGCCCAAAGATCAGCCGCGAGGCTGCGATACGCGATAGACGCCGATTTCCAAGCTCCATCCCTGCCCACCCCATTGCAAAGTTATCTCGAGCGCCGCGTATCGCTTGTCGTCTGCTCAGGTCCAGGTGGAGGTGGAGGTGGGGCAATGTGAGAG
The DNA here is from genome assembly GCA_023630115.1 of Cutaneotrichosporon sp. PK4640. Taxonomy (NCBI): domain Eukaryota; kingdom Fungi; phylum Basidiomycota; class Tremellomycetes; order Trichosporonales; family Trichosporonaceae; genus Cutaneotrichosporon; species Cutaneotrichosporon sp. PK4640. The sequence continues at coordinate 1,072 of JAMALN010000545.1, read as the reverse complement.
CCGTCAAAAGTCCAACTCCCCTCCAACTTCATCTCGCGGGGGTCGAACCCACAGATCCACCGACCTCCACCGGAATTTGCCTCCGTCGATCTTTTCGGCGGCCTTTCCGACTGCGATCTCCTCCTCGAAGCTTGAAGCACACTTCTAACCCCAACAACCATGTTCGCGTCCACGTCCCGCACCGTGCTCGGCTCGCTGCGCGTTGCGCGCGCCTTCTCCGTGAGTGTGCGCGAGCCGGAGCAGCCGGGAGGGCCGACCGCCGCTCTCCGCGCCTCCGAACTCTTCCTCGAATCTTCGGAGCCGCACCGCAACGCCGTTGCTGCTTCAGCTCTTCGGGAAGGGGAGACGGGCCTTGATGGGGCAGATGCTGACCCCAGACCTCGGCGCCGAGGGCCAAGAAGGCGCAGCCCCTCATCGTCGAGCTCATGCAGGACGTCCCCGGTCTTGGGCGCAAGTGTGCGTATTCGCGGCCGAGCGCGGAGAGGGGAGGAGATGGGGGAGGTGTCTCTGCTGTTCGCGGGCAGCGATAGCTGAGGACTTCCCGGGGCGAGAGGACGCTCTGCGAGGACAGCGAGCGGCGGACAGGAACATGGGCGTGCGCGCCGGCCGCCGTCGCTCCGCGCAGTCGAGGCTTCCGAGGTGCTCCTCTCGTTCGTGAGGAGTGACTGGGAGAGACAGGCTTCTTACTCTGCAACACGCAGTGTGCTGCCATGCGGGGGTGGACCTCGGGCGTTACTTGTCCTCTGCAATCGTCGCCCTGCGCCTGCTCTCTGTGTTGCAGCGCTGCCTCGCGCTGCCGGAAGGGCCGACCTGCCCTTCGCCTCCCCTTGTCCCCAAACGCCCGGCCCAGTGCTGACGACAGTCGACCGCGTCGCCGCCAAGCGTGGCTACGTGCTCTCGCACCTGCTTCCCCAGCGCCTCATCCGCCTCCTGCCATGGAAGAAGGCTGCCCACCGCCCAACAGTCTACATCCGCCCAGTGCGTGCCCTCCCTCGCCAAGCTGACAGCAGGATCACGTTCCTGCGCCCGGCGCGCTGTCGCTCCTCGAGGGGCCGAGCGCACAAGCCGCGGC
>JAMALN010000544.1:0-25877 GCA_023630115.1 Cutaneotrichosporon sp. PK4640 | reverse complement strand
TGTACACCTCTGCTGCCCTTTCGTTTCGTAGTGTGGTTGTCGTTGCATGAATACCAGTCTCCATCGACGATCAGACGTGTGGCGCGGTGAATGGAAAGGGGGCGAGCCGGTGTCTGCGCTGGGTTGTGTGCGGATTAACGTCACGAGTCCACATGCCTGCATGCCTGGTACGACTGCCCACCCCACATGGCCCCACGCGATAGGCACCGCTTGCAAGAGGACTTGGGCTGGGAGCAGTGGTGCAGTGGCGGACGTGGTGCAGCTGCAGCAGGGGGAGATCTGATTCCGCTGGCGACGAGTGATGGGATGGATTGTCAGGGACGATCGAGAAAATTAGATTCGATCGTTTCTCTCAGGGTCTAGTGTCCTGTTCATTCCCTGTTCCGTCCGTCCTTGTTCTTCATGACGCGTGCTGCTGCTCTGTTCTGTACTCTGCAGTCTGCAGTCCGTCAACCACGACTCTCTCGCATGCACAGCTACACCGAGAGCTAGAACAGCGCAACGCGTCCCCTCCGCGGCGCGTACCCCGCCCCCGACCAAGGCGTCGGTGCCGCGGCTGTCTCAGGGCAGCGTGTTTGTCCCATCTCTGTAGCCGCCCATAGCCTGCATCTAGCCGTCGCCTTTTGTCTTTGTCCTTGTCTGCAGTCACGGGGCCGCGGCTATCGCCTCCAGCTCTAGCTCTAGCTCTAGCTTCTAGGCTTGAGAGATGCTTGTTTGTGGCGGGCCCAGATCCGGCGCGTGCCACAAGTGAGACATTCTAGAGGGGTGGGGCGACTAACCGCGCGACGCCGCCGTGCCAAGCCGTGGAATCTCCGCTGGAGCTGATCTCTGCGACATGCTCCCGTCCGGCTGCTCAGACCCGCGTACGCGATGCATTCCAGAGCCCCGCTGGATTCTGGAGCGCCGTGCTGTGCGCCCGGAGGAGGAGCGGCGATCCTCCCCTGCGCCTCGAAGTCGCCTGGACGCCTCGTCTGGCCCTGGGTCACGCGGATACGCACAGGCGCACAGGCTTCACCCTGCGTACCTGCGTGCTGCATGGCTGGAATTTGGATCACGGTCCATGCGCAAACACTCGTCGACACCGCCGGCATCGTGTTCCCGCGTTTCCCGGAGTGCGGCCGGTGCGCGGTGCGGAGGGTGCACGTTCCACTCGAGTGTGCAGAGCAAGGAGGCTTAAGAGGGGAGATGACGAAACGAGATTGACGGAAGAAGAGGTGCGAGGAGGAGAGACTAGCGGTGGTTTGATTACAACAACGGGCGCTCTCCTTCTCGATCACTTGTGCATCCACCCAAATTCCACCACCCCCCACTCCCGATCACTCGTCTACTCTCTTCTCCACTACTCTCACTCTCTTTCTCACTCCTCCTCTCTCGTTCTCACCATCCTCTCCCCTCCCCATCACCGCATCACTCCCTCCCACCGCTCCCCCATCGCCATCCATTCAACAGCATCACACTCCCTGCCCATCTCACCACACTCGTTCCATCCCGCCTTTGGCGGGCATTTCAGCGCGTAAGTCACCCGCCACGCCCCTCCCGCCCCCAGTCCCGTCCTCCTGCCCCCCCACCCTCGCCCGTAATATTCTATCTGCACTCGTCTGCGACACTACTAGTCACCATCACGGCATCCCACTCTCCCATCTCTCCTCTCCATCTGCATCCACACACGGCACAACCGCACGCCAGGCCGCATACACGCCCCAGCCACCCCTCGCCCCAGCCACCCCCGCACCCGCACTCACACACAGCTGAGCGCCCCGCGCCGCGCCCACCACGATGCGCGAGCCCGTCGCCTCGTCGTCGCGCCTGCAGCCCTCCGCCCCACGGAGAGCCGGGCGCGGCCGCCGCACCCTCCGCGCAGCGACAGTCGCATTCGTCCTCACCCTCACCGCGCCGTACCTCGCCGCGGCGTCCCCCCTCCCCTCCCCCTCCGGCTCGGGACACGACCCACATCCCCCGGCCGCCCAGGAGCGAGATGCGACGTGGACCGAGACCGCGATCGTCGGCACCCTCGAGCTCCTCCAGTCTGCGCTCAAGGGCCCGCCGGACGATCCGCACACCGCACCAGATCGGAGATGGCCACACCTCGGCGCGGCCCGGTACGACAGCGCCCAGCAGCTTTACAGGTTGCCTGATGGCTACGTGCCCCTCCAGCAGACCATGAGCCCAGGCTTCATCGTCCTGTCGTACCTCATCTCCCTCGTCGGCGCGCTCTGCACCCTTGAGCTCCTCATTCGCCGCACCTCGAACCGCGGCATCTCCAACGTCCTCCTCCTCGCCTCCGCCGGGATCTGCTTTGGCGCCGTCTCCACGTTCGCCATGCACTTTGTCGGCAACCAGTCGTTAGCGCTCCACCACCCCGAGCAGCTTAATGACCCCACCTACCCCAACATCTACCTCTCATACCAGGGAGGCTACACCGTCCTCTCCCTCGTCGCGTCATGCCTCGCCATGACGTTCGCCTTCTTTGTGATGGGCACAGACATCCGCGTCTCGCAGTGGAAGCAGTGGTGGTACTCGTCCGGCTCGTCGTCGGCTGGCAGCGACCGCAAGATGCGCCGCACCTCGACCAGCCCCAGCTGGAAGCTCCACAAGGGCAAGGTCAAGTCGGCCAACGTCGCGACCATCTTCCAGCAGGCCGGCATGATGCCGTCCTGGTCGCTCGACGCGCCAAGCCGCCGGCAGAGTGGTGGCGGGTGGAGGGACCTCATGTCGTGGCGCCAGAGCGCACGGCGGCCCTCGACCCCAATGACGCCGCAGACCCTGGCGGCTGACATCGACGAGGACACCCTCATCCGGCAGGACAAGGAGCTGAGCGAGCTCGAGTTCCGCTACGGCCGGCTGGCGGTGCGCGACGAGATCGACCGTCGAGCGCTGCAGGTCGGTACGCCCCAGGACTCGGACTCTGGCTCGCCCATCTCGCCGTTCGCCCCGCAGCAGCAGGAGCTCCCTCTGTCCCCGCTGGCGAGCTACTACCCCTCTGGAAACCAGCCCCCACCAGCCTACCGGGCACCCTCGCCTGCGTTCGACCCGGGCTACTCCTTCCCGCCTAGAGACTCGACGACGCAGTTAATCAGCTCAACGACCCACTTACTCCCCCACAACGAGCCGCTTCCGCCACCGCCCGCGAGCCTGGCCCCAGCAGTCGGGCCCAACGGCCTCCCTCCCGCCATCCTCCAGAGTGGCCGCCGTGCGTCCCTTCCGATCATCTCTACGCCCTTCGCACCGCGTGCAGCGGCGCAGACTCTGTCCAGAATCCAGAGCCTCCCCGAGCCAGATCCTGACGCCCCCTCCACGCCCCAGATTGCCCAGGTCGCACAAGTTCCCCACGTGGACCTCACGGAGCCGACCAAGGACACCAAGCCCAAGACTACCAGCTCGGGCACGACGTCGTCCTCAGACGCCGCGACTGGCACCACCGGCGACGACTTGGACCCCGACGCGCTGTACGACGAGGAGGGTGGGCTCGCGATCAGGGAGGTTGGGTGGCGTCAGCGCCTGCGTCTCAAGATCCAGGCTGGCATTCCGCTCACCCGGCTCGAACTCGCGCAGCGCTTCCTTGGACTCGACGTCGTCACATGGACCGAGGTGTTCAAGATCTTCGTTACGGGCATGGTAGCGGGGTGGGGTGTGGCAGCGATGCGTGAGTTCAAGACTGCGTAGCCGAACTGACATCAGACTATATCGGCCAGGTGTCAATAAACGACATTCCATACATCGCCTACAAGGTCGGGTACGTCGTCGGCTCGGTTATCATCGCGTCCGGCGCCGTCATCATCGCGCTGTACATCATGTTCATCATGCTCCGGCCCAAGCTCAAGCACTCATGGGTGTCCAAGGGCATCGTGGCCGTCATCCTCGCCGGCGCCGTGTGCGGGATGCACTACACGGGTATGCGGGGTACGATCTACGGCTGGGAGCAGGACCGGCGCCCCAGCGGCTCGACGTCCATGAGCGGCACCAAGCGCGCCATCACGGGTATTGTCGCTGCACTCGCCTTTGTCGCGTGCCTCGGTGTCGCCACGTTTATCGTGATCAACTCGATGCGCGACCGCAAGGAGCGTGCGAGGCGCCGCCGCGTCGTCGTTGCGTCCGTGCTCCTCGACAGCCAGGACCGCATGCTCGTGAGCGCCATCGACGGCCTGCTGCCCATGTGCGACATTGCGTCCCTCAACCCCACCGACGACGCAGTCAAGTTGAAAGTGCTCAGCGAGACCGCGTCTTCGATTGACTCGAGTGGCCTCGGCGTCGACCTCACCACGCACAACGAGGCTTTCTTACAGGCCATGAAGATGTCGTGGTCGTGGCGCAACCCATTCTGGTCGTCGCTCAACCCGTTCGCCACCGCGTCCGACATAGTTGGCGCCAACGGCCTCGAGCTCGCCCCCTCTCCGCAGCCGAACGCACCCGCCCAGCTCCCTCCGCCCCCATCCACGCCGCTCCACCTGCAGCACCGCGGGTCCGTTGCGACGAACGGCACGGCCTCGGGATCCGTCATCTCCGGCTTGACCGTCTTGACCAAGCTCAACATTGCCAGATTCCTCGAAAAGTTTGCCGTGTCCGCGACCCAGCTCTCTGTGCGCCTGACGGGCAAGCAGGATGGTCTGAGTCGCCTCGGCGTGCTGTATGACAAGATTCTCACGACTGGCTGGGTGCGCCTGCGCAACGGCAAGGACACGGTTTCCAAGGGCCAGTTGATCTTCCTCGTACGCCGTGTCACGTCGGACGAGGAGCGCTCCGACCTGCTCTCGCGCCACTTCATCTTTGCCGACGCGACGTCGGTCGCAACCTCGCTGCACAAGACGCTGAGCACTCCGTTTGACGGCGTGCTGTCGTTCCTCGACGACATGCGCACCTTTACGGACCACACGATGCGCATGTCGCTGCGCCCCAACACGCTGTACTCTGGCGTGGCTGTGGTGCAGGCCACGCCGTTTGACGGCCTCCGCATCCTCCTCAACAGCGAGGACCGCAGCCAGATCCCCATGCGCGAGGTGTGCACGTTCTCGACTCTCCCCGGGCTGCCGGTGGACGTCGCAGACGGGCTGGCCGGCACCCTCCAGGAGATTGGCGAAGCCGTGACGTGGCTCGATGGCATGTCGCTCCTGAGCGTGATCGCGCGCAACATGTCGCCAGAGGGCGTCCCGCCGCGCGTCTCGCGCCTCCTCGCAGCGCTCGAGAAGGCCGTCGTGCCTCTGCTTGACGAGCTCCTCTCCCAGAGCGACATGGCGTACATCCTCCCGCGCCTCACCCTCCACCCAGTGCTCGTGCCCCTCACTCCCGCATCTCCCCCGCGTGCAGGCTCTCCCGGCTGGGCGGCGCCGCACATCATCGTCTTCTACGCCAACTACGACGTCGCCGTGTCCTCGTTTGCGGACCAGTGGCACCCGTTCCCGCTCTTCCGCGCCCAGAACAGCTGCGTCATGGCCGGCGCCATCGACCGCATATCCCGGGCCGCCACTGCGCACCCCAATGCCCCCGGGCCCGGGGCCAACATCTACGCCCGCCGCCCCAGCAAGGTGCAGTTCGAGGAGCCTCCAAGCCCGTTCGGCAACTATGCGTTCCCGCCGCGCGACGAGTGGAGCCCCCTCGCCGCGAGCAGGGAGCGCCAGCCCCCGCGCCGCAGCTCGCTGAGCAAGACGACGAGCCTGCGCGAGGTCGACCCCTCGACGCCGATGACGCACGAGCGCGGCGGCGTGGCTCCTTGGGACCCGAGCTGGCTCATCAACCTCCTCCGGGCGCGGTTGCGTGCCGACGCCTAACACATTATCTATATTACGGTACTTGTTGTTTCACTAGAGAGTGTGCAATGCACGCAGGGTTAATACGGATGTCTCTTGGATCGTTGCGCGGGCATGGTGCACCGCTCATGTTGATCAATGCCCATTGATATCAATGCCCACTGATCAATGCCCACTGCGTCACTGATCAGACTCGTCGCTTCCATGACGCCGGTTCCATGACGCCGGCGCAGTCCGCAGCCTCGGAATGCTTCTTCGAGCGTCGCCAAGAACGGCCAGGTCGGGGATCTGGGTGGAGGCCCATTGACCGCCGCCCGCGCCGCTGACTTCATTGTCTCGCAAATCAGGCGCGTGGCGCTGGCACCTGCCCCGGCCATCAGACGAACTGCCGCCGGAAGCAGTGCTGCTCGACATTACGACGCCAAGGCACCACTCAGATCCGCACCGAACATGGATATTAACAAGAGTGTCTGATGACATGGAGTGCGACGAGTCGCCGGTAACGCCGGACGACAGCCTTAGAATGCAATGTCGAGGAAGTGCGGATTCGGCGACCGCTTTCAGACACGGCGGTCATGCGACCATGCTCTGCTCGCGTGCTCGAGGCGGTTGGTGACTGCCTGCCGGTACTGCCTGCTGCTAGCCGCTCGCCCCCCTGCACTGGAATCCTCACTCCAACCAAGTCCACTCCAACCACGTCCACACGACAGATCGGCGCCGACCCCCGAACGGGCATGACATCAACCTCGTGATCGGCCTGTTCGCATCATCGCCCTCTACGCTAGCACGGGCCTAGTGCAGGGCCACGCGCACTGCGTCCGCAGTCGCTCGACCACGCCGTCTGGTTTCCGGTTGGTTCCCAGGATCTCAGGCGAGGAGACGGACCGATGAAACTGGCACTAGAATTCAGTGCAGGGAGAGCATGCTGATCGGCACGTGGCGATTCACAGCTGACACCGGCTCAATGCCCGCACAGGCCCCACCGTCCCCCATGCACAGAAGTAGCCGGAAGCGTGAGAGCTCAAGGGCGCGCGGGAATATGAACACGAACGCGCAGCCGAGATGTACATGAGCTTGTGCTGGACGCGTCGCGTTGCAACCGACGACATGGCTTCTCACACGCTCACACCCCCAAACCGTCTCCACTGCGGATCCTCCTCACCCAGGATCCTCGCCCAGGATCCTCCTCGCCCATCCGGGCCCGTGCCGTGCCGGTCCGGTCCGGTCTCTTCACCTGAACTGCGTGAGCAGCAGACGACCCCCGCCCCGCAACGGCCGCGGTCAATTGTTCTGGAACAGAGTTGGATTGAGCCGAAACGCACCCCGGCCGTCCCCTCCTCTCTCGGCGTGTCAGCCACAGGTCCTGCCCTCCCCCTGGTGTCCCTGAAATAGTGCCTGGTTTCAACCCCACCATTATGCTCTACCCTCGTGTCCGCACATTACCCTGAACCCCAGTTGCGCACCCTGGCACGCGTCATGTCGGCAGCGGGGAGAGAGAGGACGCAGACCCGGAGCTTAGTTTGTATTGCGGCATGGTCACGAGGAGCAGCGTGAGGACGAGCAGAGGAGAGCAGAGGAGGAGAGCGGGGAGAGAGAGATGGAACGACGGATGTGCCTAGTGTTCCGGGGCGGGGTTGCGTGCAATGTGCAGCCGAAAGTGGGCGCGCGTCGGTAGGCACTCTGCGTCTCGCCACTGTTCTGCCACTCTGACTCTCGCGCCGACTCTAGCTCTATTCACAAACTATATAGCCGGACAGCACGGGCAGCCAAGCACGCTTGGCCTACACAACATATACCTCCAACCCCGGTCGTCTCTTCCACTCTCTTGCTCTTCGTCTCTTCTCATCCCTTCTTCGTCCCTTTGCATCCAAGTCGGCGCCCCCGGTCGACTCCTTCCGTTGTAGACCCCCCGCCATGCTCGCCCTTCTCCCCTTCCTCGCCGCCGCGGCCGCCGCGCCGGCCGAGGCCCCCAACCCCAACCCCATCGCCTTACCCGTGTCCTCGCACGGCTTCTTCGAGCTCTGGGGCAGCGAGCGCGACTACCTCTCCGCCAAGTATGGGCACGAGCACGCCTCCATTGCGCGCCGCGGCATGGTCGAGCGCCAGGACCCCGCGACCGGCTCGGCCGACCTCACCAACATTGGCGTGTCGTACACTGTCGAGGTCGAGATTGGGTGAGTCGTCCGTTGGTGCGAGCAGGGCGAGCGGTGCTGGCGTGGCCTGTGTGCGGTGTGCACTGTGTGCATACATGGCTTAGCCGGGAGTGCGTGGCCGTTCTTGCGACAAGCATGTTGGGTGCTGGCCGTCCTTGGGTGTGCCGTTTCCAAACACTCCCTGTGTTTGGCGTCCATCGTCGACAGCGCCCGTTGTGTGCCCGACGACAATGTTGGTGGCGATCCAAACATGATTGCATGGTTACATTGGGAACGCTGTCACGCACTGCACCGAACGACGCCCCACCTGAACTTGCAATGTCCAGCAACGTCCATGCTCCGGCGGAAAGCCTTGCCTCCCACCCCTTCACCTCGCCTGCCACCCCTTCACCTCACAGCCATGCTAACGCGCAGCACCCCGCCCCAGAAGTTCGAGTCGCTGATCGACACGGGCTCGAGCGTCATGTGGGTCATCGCCAACTGTACCAGCGACGCCGAGTGCGGGCGGGCGCGTGTCTTCAACGGCTCCGAGTCGTCGACCCTCCTCCAGACCACGAACCCGTACGAGATCCAGTACGGTCGCGGCTCGGCTGCCGGCCACACGGCCCACGACCAGATCACCGTCGGCGGCCAGAAGGCGCAGGCGGCGTTCGTCATGGTCGACGAGCTCACCGAGTGGGGCATGTCCATATCGTCGTTAATTGGCTTTGCGCCCCGCTCCTCGTCGTGGTTCCAGCGCGTCCTCGGCAACTGGGCTGAGCCGGTCTTCGGCCTGTACCTCGGCCGCAGCACCGAGGCCACCGAGGTCAACCCCACCCCGGGCAACGGTCTCCTGACTCTCGGCGGCGTCGACTCGTCCAAGTTTAGCGGCGACCTCCACTGGATAGATGCCAACGCCACAGGCTGGTGGACCATCCCTCTCGAGGGCCTCAAGCTTGACGGCCAGGACGTCGACCTCACCCTCCAGGAGGGCCCCTACTCGCACATGAACGGCCACCCCGCCGCCGTCATCGACTCGGGCACTACCCTCATCAACGGCCCCCGCGCCGCCATCTCGGACATGTACTCGAAGCTCAACGCGACCGAGATCTCGTCCGGTTTATACGTGTTCCCCTGCACCGGCAACGGTGTGCCGGCCCTGTCGCTCACCTTTGGCGGCGTCGAGTACAAGGTGCACCCCGACGACACTGTGATGGGCGCCTCGACTGTCCAGTACATCCGCAACCGCTTCAACGTCACTCTCCCCGGCGCTGACACCGACTACTACTGCCGTGCCGCGATCGACATCTTCGAGCCTCCCGGAGAGAGCTTCCGCTCGCCTTCCTGGATCGTCGGCGCCGCCTTTATGCGCTCCGTCTACACTGCCCACCGCATGAACCCCCCGGCCATCGGCTTTGCCCCTGTCGCCGACTCGGCTGGCGGAGCCGCCCCCACCGCGGAGGGCGGCGTGCAGCAGAACAACGACGGCAAGGTCACCCAGCAGAACGCCCAGCAGGACATCACCTCGGGCGCCTCGACCTCGGTCGTGGGCGCTGGCCTTGCCTCGGTGGCGCTCATCGTCGCGCTCGCGGCCCTCTGAGAGGCGCCTTGTCTGGCAGCCCTCCCGCCGCCTTTGAGAGGCGCCAATGTAGCCCTATACCCCAATCCTACGTGTAACCCGACAATAGTCGCTGTCTCGTGTTACCAAGCACCACACTGCAACCCTCCCAACCTACGACACTCCTTGAAGGACTTTGCTATCTGATGAACAGTGTGTCTGTCCGATAACGCGATGCTGGCGGAGGCGGTGCTGCGAACTACGGCAGCTGCCTTGTCAAGGACAGCGGCGTGAGCGACTCTGGCTTGTGTGAGGCTTCGGTGGCGGCGGCAGTGGCAGTGGCTCGCACATCGCGATCCGCGATAGCCACCACGTCACCATGCACGGACAACCGCGCTGCGAATCTTTCGCCCATGGCGTCCACAGGAATGTGGAAGCCAGCGAGCGGCTGCGCTGCGCCGGTGCCGCTCTGCTCCACGCTGCATACCAGAAGCAGCGGCACGCCCAGCCGTGCGCCGGAATGCACCAGCACTCTGCCATTCAGTCGAGCCGACGCGTTTGCCGAGCCATACCACCAACACAAGGTCGGCGCGTCGGGCATGCCGCCCGACGCGAATCCGCTCGGACCATCGCGCGTCCCCTCGCCCCCTCGCCGCCCTAACGCCCCGCTACTCACCCCGCTCACGCCCTCCAGCCCCCGCCCGGCGCCACAGAGGCCCCCCGGGCCCCTCTCGGCCCCGCTTAACTCGCCTTGCACGCTGCTTATCGGACAATCTCATCCTCCTCCCGTCAAGGCCTCGCTTTGTGTATCGTTCGAGGCGGGGCCGTCGTCCTTGAGGCGGGGCCAGCCGCGGCCTGCGCCACCCACACAAGGACCGGCCTGGCCGCCTGCCTTTGCACGACCGCGGCGGTGCCGCGCGGCTGCCCTCGACGCTGAGCAGGCCGGGATGTGCGGGGATGCCTGGGGGAGGTGGTGAGCAGAAGCATGCCGCGTGCCTGGGGGTAATCGGGATAACTGTGGCCAGAGACGCCTCACGCGACCTCGCACCGCATTCACTTGTCCCCCATGCCCTTCTTGCATTCCTGACTCTCTCGATGTGACTACACTGTCCATCCCAAAGCAGCTCGAGTGCTCGACACGTTGACGCTCGGACCCACGCACGTTTATCATCCTCCAGCCCACCCGGCCCGCTCGTCGACGCTCGGACCGCGGCCCCGACCACGCACACGGCCGCCACCATCCGCCACCCACACATGTCCTTGTTCCTGGGACAACACGACGGCCAACAACAACGAGCTCGCAGCGGTCATCTGGGAAGAGGTCTCGTTCGGGCTCCTGTCACCTGTCACCCGATGCACCGATGGCATTCCTCGGGGCTGCTGCTGACCTCTGGCCTGACGTCGAACTCACTGCACACTATCGATCTGGTTTCTGGCACTGCCGCCCAGCGCCGCGCAGTGCCACCGCGTCATGCTTGGCGCAGCCGCATCCAGCATCTTCTTGTTTATCCGCTCAATTGTGTATTGTGCGCCTGGCGGAGCGACACGTCCGCCTGCGCCGCCCGCAGCACATGGGAACCAACGTGACCACGACAGCAAGCCTCGCGCGGCGTGGCGGCGGCGTGTCGGCCGCCACCTCCCGCCCCGCGCTGGACTCTCTGAGGCTATCGGACAAACTCGTGTGCAGAGGTAGTGGCGGCTGCTTCTCGCCACCTGTTTGCCGGGCACGCGCGAGTCCGAGCTCGCGCACGGACGCGCGGGCTTTGTTCCCCTCACCCCCCTTTCGATGCCCTTTCGCCCCCTGGGCCCGGACTAACCGACGCCGCCGGCGCGGAACAGGGCGGGCCTTTCGCACGCGCCGGCTCGCTGTCGCACGATCCGAGGTGGCCATCGTCGGTGGCGCCGCGCACCCCTTCCCACCCGCCCACCGCATTCCGTACGGGATATTTATCCGCCCGCCGATCTGATCAGCCCCCCCCCTCCTCCCCGCCCGTCCTCGACAATCTCTACGCGCTCTGCACTGCTACATTACGCACTCTCACCACCTCCCACACCCACCTGCGCCCACCATTCCACTCCTCTCGTCACTCGCCAGCGCGCTGCGCATGTACACCCCCGCCGACTCCAGCATGGGCGCAACTCACTCGGCCCCCGCCTCCCCGACGCCCACGTACCGCATCCTCGCGAGACAACCGGTCGGCACCGTGTCCATCGAGGTGCGGTGCGCGCCCCTCGACCCGGTCCTGACCCCGCCCTCGGAGCCGATGGAGCTGCCGGCCCTCAAGCGCGAGCCAATACCCATCCCGCATGAGCTCACCGCCCTCCCGCTCTTCGACACGTTCTTCGACCTCGTCGACGCCCACGAGGCCGGCGGCATCGAGACGCCCACCCCCGCCCCGCTCCTGCGGTCGGTGCACGAGCTCGTGCAGTGCATCACGAGCAGCGAGAGCAGCCCGCCCGAGACGTGGGCCCTCGCCCGCGAGTGGCGCGACGCGGTCCGCGCAGCCCACTTTGCCGTGAATCCGCCTAATCCAGAGATGGTGAGTTCAGGCTGTGCGGCGATAGCCAAGGCCAAGGCCCAAAGGAGAGTGACGGGGGGCGCGGCGGCAGGGTGGCGGCCGGTGAAGACGAGGTGACACCCAGGGGCGAGCCCATCGCATGGGTGACTCGCCACATGACCGCCCGGCAAGTCGGCCCTGCTCGCACCCCGTTTCGCCCCGTGCCTCTCCGAGATCTAAACATGGCTAACTCGCAGATCCCAGCCCAAGAGGCCAGAGGCCGCCCGGCTACTCCGGGCAGAAGACGCTCGCGCGCCGCCCAGGACCTTGAGAAGGCGCTTGCCGCCAACGAGAAGGCCATCGCGGCCGTCGACGAGAAGTGCCTTCTCGCGGCTGTCGACATCCGCCAATGACCCCTCCCCATCCGTGTTTCGCCGTGGACATTTCCAGCGCTGCTGCTGTGTATTTGCTAGCTCTGTGTCATAATTGCTCCTGCTCTGCTTCAGTTGTATAGTTGTATGGTTGATGAATCTCGTCGTGGCTACAGAGCGAGTGGCGATCGGCGAGGCGAGCCTCGAAGAGGTGGCAACGAGGTCCGAGTCGAGAACAAAGGTAGTGTGTGTGGTGAGTGTCCTCGACGTACCCACAGCTCTCTCCGCATGCACTCTCCGCATTCCCCACCACAATCGCCTTGCCCCGCATGTGGAAATCACCTCGCCCCGCCAAAGGAGATGCGAGACGTGAGATTGAGAACAAAGGCAAGGCCGCTTCAGGACCGCGGCCGTTATCAGCTACTTCCCTTTCTCGCCATTCTTGGCCCGTTTCACCCCATCCCTCTTGTCCCTCTCCCCACCCCCATCTCTTCTCACGCGACCATGTCCCATGCTCCCACTGCACCCCGAGTGGCATGTTCTATTCCGTCGAATGTGGCGCCACCCCGACTTCGGCCCGCCTCCACCACCGGGGATGAGGCTAAAGTGGAGGTAACTCGGGACCAACCGCCCAACAGGCCCACTTTAGCTCAGGCACGGCGCGCCGCACACATGCCAACCTCGGCGCCAAGCAGTCCGCAGCTTTCCTCTCAACTGCTATATTTCTTCACCACATCAACCGTCAGCGAGGCAAGCAGCTCGACACCGCGCCCTCACCCCCACTACCCAGGCGGTACTCTCGGCCATGTTGATGTCTCGACTCAAGACGGCGCAGCGCGTCCTCAAGCGGTGAGCCCCCTCGTGTGACCTCACACCTCGCACCGCGCCATCACTAACGCAAGCCATGCAGCATTCGTCGGTCCCGGTCTCGTTGCGGCCGTTGCGTACGTCGACCCAGGCAACTGGGCGACCGACCTCGAGGCCGGCGCCCGCTGGGGATACAAGGTACGCCGTTCCCACCCTCCCACGCCCCGCTCACACCAGCTCCTCTTCATCGTCTTCGTCGCGGGCCTCGCCGCAGTCTGCCTCCAGGTCATGAGCGTGCGCCTGGGCGCCGTGACCTCCAAGAGCTTGCCGCGCTGCACGCGCGAGCTCATCCTCGGCTGGGAGGCGCGGTGGCCACAGCACCGCCGCTGGTTCCGCACGCTGCTGTACGGACTCTGGGTCGTCGCCGAGATTGCCATCATTGCTACCGACCTCGCAGAGCTCATTGGCTCAGCAATCGCTCTCAACCTGTGAGTGAGACGACAACTGCGGCCGTGAGACGCCAGGCAAGGTGGTTGGGGCGCCCGTGCTGGCCCGGAATGTGGGAATGCGTGGCTGCACAGCCCAGATGACTGTCCGGGTCCCCGCTGTTCGGCTTGCTCTCGCGTCCCCACTCGCGGAGCGGAGGCCGCTCGCTCCGAATCCGCTGACCCCAGTCTGTTCCCCAAGCTTCCCCTGTGGGCTGGTGTGCTCATCACCGCCGTCGATGTCATGATCGTCCTCATCTTCTTCCGCTCCGACTCGGGGCGGCAGGGCATGCTCCTCTTCGAGATTGTCATCGTCGCGCTCGTCCTCGCCGTGTTCATCAGCTTCATGATCCTCCTCGACATGATCAAGCCCGTGTGGCGGGACGTTTTCCATGGCCTCGTCCCATCCAAGGTGAGCTGCTGTTAAGCCGTACGAGCTCATTCCAGACCCTCTTCGCTCCCGGCGCGCTGTACGTCGGTATCGGTATCATCGGTGCGACGGTCATGCCTCACGCGCTGTTCCTTGGATCTGCGCTCGCGGGTGTCGACCGTCTCAACATGCTTCCCCGGCCGCCGAAGAGGCGGCGCGAGCCGATCAACAACCGTCTTCCCGCGCTTAACCCGGCCGCCGCTATCCGCCGTCGTCTCCGCCCGCAACGGCAGGAGACGGACCCCGAGATCCCTCTCGAGAATGTTGAGGGCTGCGAGCCCACTGTCGCGTCTACGTCTGCCGTGCCGCCCCAGCTCAACCTCGTCAAGACGACGGACAAGGACGACGAGTACGAGGCCAAGATGGAGGTCTATGAGAAAGCGATCCGCAAGTTTGACCGTATCCGCTGGGTCAACCTGCACGTGTGGCACGCGAGCGTCGACACGGCCTACTCGCTCCTCGGGTTTGCGCTTACAATCAACTCGTCCATCCTCACACTGGCCGGCGCGACGTTCTTCTACGGCGACACGGGCGCGAGCTCAGACGACGCCGACCTCAGCGGCGCGCACCGACTCGTCTCGGACTATGTCGGCAACGCGGCTGGCATCATCTTTGCGCTTGCACTCCTCTGCGCGGGCCAGAGTGCGAGTATCACCGCCACTCTGGCTGGCCAGATTGTCTCGGAGGGCTTCCTCGAGTGGAAGACCAGCCCGATGGTGCGCCGCCTCATCACGCGTCTGATTGGTGTGGTGCCAGCCGCCATCGTCGCCTCGGCTGTCGGCAACAAGGGCCTCAACACGATGCTCGTCGCCTCCCAGGTCATCCTCTGTATCGTGCTGCCCACCGTCACCATCCCCCTCGTGTACATGTGCGGGAGCAAGGACATCATGGTGGTCGAGGGCCCCGTCGACGAGGACCCGACTCCCAGCAACGACTCGCGGGAGGACGAGCGGAACAAGACCAACGAGGTCGAGGAGCGCGAGGAGCTCGAGCTCGACATCGCTGACAGCCGTGGCTGTGCTGCCGGACCCAGCCGTCGCCCCGTCTCGCCCTCGTCCCTCCTCCCCCGCCACTCGGCGCCGCCCACGCGCGTGCCTTCTCCCAATGTTACTCGAGATGAGGAACCTGCCCCCGGCCGCCGGCGCAAGTACTACACCTCGCCCAAGTGGTACTCGGGCCTCGGGTGGCTGCTCAACCTCGTGCTCGTCCTCGCAAACGGGTACGTCATCGTCACGCTGGCGATGGGCCAGTCGTAGGGAGCGAGCAAGTGCAACGAGACAACAACCCACCAACAGACAATGTATCGCCCTCCAGTCAGAATACCCCTGCAAACGTGGTAGCATCTACATGTATCCAGTGTCCAGCCTCCTGACTTTCTATCTGCTTCCCGAAACATAGCGCCAGTACCGGTCCTCGGGGCTCATTTCGCTTGTCCCCCGCCATCCCGTGAGGGGATCCCACCATGTGGCGAGCCGGTCGAGCGCCCACTCGAGGCGAGCGGTTGTCCCGCGCTCCGGCCCCTCCTCTTCCTTGCCCACATCTGCCCCGTCCTTCTTACGCCCCTCGACGACCTTGACGGCGCCGAGCGCGACGAGCCCCCGTTCCCCCACCGCCACCCCATACTTGTACACGTGCGCCCAGTGCCCCGACCGCCACGCGAGGAGCTGGAGGTACGCCGCACACAGCGGGGCGACGGGCAGCGCGTGCTTGGCGGCAAACACCGCCGCGCCGAGGAGCACGTCCGCGAGCGGCCATCTCGGGGTGGGGAGCACGTCGAGGCGCATGCCGCTCCGCAGGCGCAGGACGAGGCGGAGCGCCTCGGCGGTCTCGGGCGTGGCGATCTCGCGCGGGCTCAGGCTGCGCCACTGCGCCCTGCCGTCAGCCTTGCCGGGGAGCACTCACGACTCGCGCACGACGTCGTCGGGGAGGCAGAAGAGGACGCGGTCGCCGCTCACGAGGTGCCACGGCGCGTCGGCAGAGTTGAAGGTGCTGTCGACGCGGGTGGCGACCGTGTTCGGGGAAGTGGAGGGGCGGAGGTGGACGACGCGGCGCTCCCACCCGTTGTCGGTGGCGTAGGCCGCGACTTTTTCGTACGCGGGCGCGGGGGGCTGCATGGGCGTTGCGGGGGTGTGGGGGTGAAGAAGGGCTGGTAGGAGAGGGGCGCGGCCGAGCTGGGCTGGGGCGGGGCTGCGTTACAGGTGACGGCTGGTGGCTGCAGAACAGGTGCTGGGGCGTCGAGATAGAGGGCGGTAGCAAGGGGTGAGGGCGTGGAGACTGACGGTGTCAATGGTGAGCAAGATAGCGGGCGCCGGTGGCCGGAGGGCGTGAGAGTGATGGGCGCGGGATCAGCGCCCACGAGAGCGGCGTAGGCGATCCGCTTTCGCAGCATTCAGAGGATACAGGTTGCGAGGTAGTGTGAGTCCGAGTGAGTGTTGACGCCACGGTAGTGCGAGGTGACATCCTAGGTAGCATGTGGCTGATGGCCTGGCCCGATGGTGGCGGGTCGTTCGATGGCGTCCGCGCTTCTGGACTTGTGGTCCGAGCGGCGAGGAACGGATGGCCCATGCAGTGATGCCGGGGGCGAGAGCTTATCGAGTGTGCTGCTTCGCGCGAATCTGTGAACGTCGTGGCGCTGTGCGTGTGGCGTCGTGCGTTTCAGCTCGCATTCCCTGGTGCCACACAAGGCGCCGTCACATGGGCGGGCCTGCCACACACATCTCGTCATGCCCCCAACCCCAGCCAGGCCCGGCGCTCGATTCTGACGCGCCGCATCCGATCCCCACGCGTCGCAGTGTTCCCAGACCTGTGCCCCTCACTCTCCTTCTCACAGCCCTCCCCGCCCAAGTCTTGGCGTACGATGTACACGGTGCATGCACCAGTCTCCAGGTCCCTAACCCAATGTCTACAGAAGAGCGCTCTACTTCTTCTTGGGGGCGGCCTTGGCAATCTCGTCGACCTTGAGCCCGGGGGGAAGCGACTGCTTGAGCTTCTCGGCCTTCTCGGCGTCGTGGAGGACGAGGGTGTACAGGTACTTGGAGCAGCGGACCTTGAACTTGGTCACGGTGTGGGGCTTGGCGGCCGCCTTCTGCGCCTTGGTGATGGCGGGGCCCTTGTGCTTGGGCTGGACGACCGTCTTCTTGATGCGCGCGGCTGGCTGTTAGGAGGGAACGGGGGATCGAGGCGCGGGGCAGGCCGTTGTGGGCGCGCCTGCCCTCGGCTGGCACTCACCGATAGCGTCCTTGCGGCGAGCGATCTCGAGGAAGCGCTTGATGTCGGTGATCTGCTGCGGCTGAAGAGTTAGCGTGCGTCCGGGGTGGGTGTTGGCCAGGCGGGCAGAGCTTCGGGTGGTTCGAGCGTCGGCAGTTCGGCAGGCGGTGGCAGCGGGCGGGCGGCGAAAGCGCAGGGGAGGGGTAGGCTCGAGTCGCTGGTCGCGGGCTCTCTGCACGATGAGAGCGCGAGGGGCGGACCGATGCCAGAGGAGGTTCGGGACCAAGCTCACGCCGAGCTCGTCCGAGATCCTCTCCGGCCACCAGATCCGCCCAGCTCGTTCAACGCGCGCGCGCGCGAGCGAGTGCGAAGGGAGAAGCGGCCAGGGGGTCGGTCGTGCGAGGAGACGCCGAGAGGTCATGGTCGGAGCGCCCCGGCGAAAGTCGCGGCACCAGACAGAACTGCGCAGAAACAACCGGGCAAGCTAATGGAGCAGACAGCGCGCGCAAGACCTTGCGCACACCATCACACTCCCCAGCCACACCCCACCGTCTCGGCGCATGCCCGTCCCGCCCGTCCAGACCACCTCAACACCCTCCTCCCACTCCCGATCCCTCCGCCTTCCAGCTCGATTGGCGATACCCTCGCCGCGCGCGGTGCCGTCGCTCGATGCCGCTGCCGATGTCGAGTGCTGCCGACGCCGTGGGACCGTCCGAAGCTCTGCGCGCTGCCGTTGTCGCGCGGCTCACCATTTTTGTGGGTGACCTTGAAGGCTGGGGAAGAGGAGATGGTCGCCCTTGGACTTCGTCGCCAGACACACCGCGAAACCGAGCGGAAGCAAAACCGCGCCCGATCAAGCGGGACCAAAGTTTCCCACTCCAGTTTTGTGCGATATTGGTGCCTGGGAATCACACTGTCGGCGTTAAGCCCCCCCACTTAGTCCGCCCAGCGGATCCGCCCTGCAAACTTGACTCGCCCCCCCGGCTCCGCGTGGCGAGCTGCTGGGCAGGAGGATAGTCTTCTTGCTCGGCAGACATCTCGACTTCTCATCCATCAAAAGACCCAACACAACAAAAATGGTGCGCATCACTGCTTCGTGAAGGCATCACGCCCGCTTCAAGTACAAGCTGCGTCTAGCCCAGTCTAGCCCTGCCGCGCGAGCGATCGCGAAATGACAGCGAGAGACGCCTGGTGACCGGTCTCGGAGGCCTCACCGCTCCCGAGACTAGCTAACCTCCTCTCCTTCAGGCTTTCGAGCGAGTGGCCCAGCAGCGTGCACACCTAGTGTGCACAGCAGCAGCCGCAGTGACCTCGAGGGCGGAGCTCTGCCGTTGAGCCTCACTTCTCTGCGGAGAGTGGGGTAGTGCATCTCCGACGCCGACCTTTGTGTCGAGCTGTGCCGCTGCCTCCCTTCGGGGAGGTGGCTTAGAGCGGCGTGATGCCCAGTATTCGTCGAATACGGGCTGACGCTTGTCTCAATGACCACACATATACAGCCCAAGGCCGCTACCTCCAAGTCCAAGAAGCCCGCTTCGGCGCCCTACGGCACCAAGACCACCAAGAAGGCTGCCCAGAACCCTCTCTTCGAGAAGCGTTCGCGCACCTTCGGCATTGGCGGTGACCTCCCCCCCACCCGCGACCTCACCCGCTTCGTCAAGTGGCCCGAGTACGTCCGCCTCCAGCGCCAGCGCGTCATCCTCAACCAGCGCCTCAAGGTGCCCCCCGCCATCGCCCAGTTCTCGAACACCCTCGACAAGAACACCGCGACCCAGGTCTTCCAGCTCCTGAACAAGTACAAGCCCGAGTCGACCCAGGAGAAGAAGGCTCGTCTCCAGGCCGAGGCCGAGGCCAAGACCAAGGGTGAGAAGACCGAGACCAAGAAGCCCGTCGTTGTCAAGTACGGCCTCAACCACGTCGTCGCCCTCGTCGAGGCCAAGAAGGCCAAGCTCGTCCTCATCGCCGACGACGTCGACCCCATTGAGCTCGTCGTCTTCCTCCCCGCTCTCTGCCGCAAGATGGGCGTCCCCTACGCCATTGTCAAGGGCAAGGCTCGCCTCGGTCTCACCGTCAACAAGAAGACCTCGGCCGTCGCCGCCCTCACCGAGGTCCGCTCGGAGGACGAGAAGACCCTCGCCAACGTCGTCTCGGCCGTCAACTCGTTCAACGACACCCACAAGGACGCCGCCCGCCACTGGGGTGGTGGTCTCCGTGGCCCCAAGTCCAAGGCCAAGCTCATCAAGCGCGCCCGCCGCGCCGGCCAGGACCTCAAGACCGTCCACCTCGAGCTCTAAGCTGCTGTGGCAGTGAGGTAGATAGGTTGTTGTTGGGATCATCTGTTCATAGCTCGATGACATGCGGGTATGACACCACTATGTATGATTAGGACTCGGCTGTGTCTGTGCTTGGAGACTGACCAGTTGTGGAGCCCGTGGTGTGTGAGCAGGCGAGGGAAGTCTGCAACTGTGCGGCATGTGCGAGCGGAAGCGTTGCAGAGAGGCAGAGCCAGCACCAGCGGCGAGCGGAAGCGGGGCAGGGACATGACAACTCTCCCGACCAAGCGCCCTCTCTGTCAGCTCTCCCACCCCACCCGCTCCTGGAATCCAGACCGGCTCATCTCGATCACCTCCCAGCCCTTGGCACGGCACGGCACGCAGAGCTTCGCGCCTCCTCCGTCGCCCTCCGCGGCGCAACCCCACCCACGACGAGGTGGGCGGACGAGAGATATCCGGCACGCGCGCGGGACCAATCAGCACCCGCCTATTGTCACCGCGTGGTTTATCCGGAGCCCAGCGGGGCTGGGGCACCGGGCTGCCGAGGCCTGACCGAGGCCATGGATGCCATGTTCCCAGCGCGAGCACGGTGGCTTTCTTGTCGTTCTACATCCCCCCTCACAGTCACAGACTAGCACCATGGCCGCGACCTACTCGCTCGAGGACATCAAGGCGCACAAGACGCGGACGAGCCTCTGGCTCACCGTCCACCACAAGGTGTACGACGTGACCAAGTTTATCGACGAGGTAGGTGTCGCGGGGAGGCGGTATGGGAAGCGGGGAGGCGGAAGCGGGGGGAGGGAGGAGGGGAGGGCTGGAGTTGGGTGCGGAGGGCTGTCGGTGGGGGCCGCGGGCATGCCTCTGGCATCTCGTCGGCAGCCACGACAAGAGTGGCGGCGACATCGCAGCGTGGCGGCCCAGCACACGCCATTCTCACCGCCCCTTGCCAGCGTCGAGACCTGCTCCCCAGCTCTGAGCAGCCAGCTCGAGCACCTCGAACCAGCCTCCTATCTCTTTGTCTGGCTCTTGGCGGCATCGACCCACACGCCCGTGGCCGCACGGACCACCCTCCGTGCAGCCAAACAATGGTTCTCACGACATGACGCCATCTGCACCAGCTGACACCAGCACCCCGGCGGCGACGAGGTGCTCCTCGAGGAGGCTGGGCGCGATGCCACCGAGGCGTTCGAGGACGTCGGGCACTCGGACGAGGCGCGCGACATTCTCAAGGGGCTCCAGATTGGCGTGCTGAGCCAGTCGGACGTGGTGAGTGCGCGTGGCGGGACCGGCGCGGTCGGCAGCCGGGTTGCCGGTCAGCCGTGATGGGCCTGTCCAGATATGGACGCGGCTTTCCGTCTGCCTCTTGACACTGATCTCGACGAGGGCACGACTGACCCCAGGGCAACCTCGGCAAGGCGCCTGGTGTCAACCAAACGGTTAACAAGGGCCCCAGCGGCAGCAGCCAGCTGTACGTCTACCGGCACATGCTCCGCTCACACCAGTCCCCTCTTCGTCGTGCTCGCCCTCATCGTCGCCTTCATCGCGTGGAAGGCCGGGTACCTTGGCTAGACGATGTCGCGTGTTGTACTTTCCAACTTTCCATGCAGAGCCGGCTGGCCATTGTTTGTCTTCCGCAGCTCTGCAGCACTCACGATCGCACCAGCAAGCAACATTGAAATACATCGGCTCTGCAAGCAGGGCAGGCCCAGACCGCGCAGAGCGCATGCAAACGGAGTGTGATGTGCGGGATGGGTGTGAGAGTGCGAGGTGGGTGTGCTAAACCTGGTATATACAAAGCCCAAGAAAATCGAGACGTAAGGTGGCTGGGTATCGTGCGGGTCATTAGGTTTCGTGCGGAAGTGGCGGAGAGTTTAATCCCAGTCGTCGGAGAAGGGGTTGCGAGGGCGCGAGCGCTTGCCGCGCCCCCTCTTGCGCACCCCCTTGCCCCAGTTGGGCACGACGTCGCGTCCCTCCCACTCCTCGCCGGTGAGAGAGAGGGCACGAGGCGGGCGGCCCTCCTCGAACGCGCCGGGCGAGTGAATGCGAATCTCGGGCGGCTGTAACCGAGGAGGCGTGCGCGCGCCGGCGATGTTCGCGTTGGACGCCGTCAGGAACCTGCTCGGGATGCGGGGGACGGGAGGTGCGGCCACCGGAATCTGGAGGGCACGGCGCAGAGACTTGACCGACGCCTGTTTGCTCAACTTGTTCGAGCGCGTGGGCATTGACCCGAAGGGACGTGGCGGTGTTGTCGGCTTGTAGAAGAACGACTTGGTATAATCTATCGGGCACGAGTCGTCGAACGGATCGATCTCGTGCATGGTGCCAATGGACGACGTAGACTCGACCGAGCCGCGCGACTTGTGCTGCTTCTCGTCCTGGTCCGTGTTCCAGCCAGCAAACTGGGCACCCTGGGTACCCCAGTCTAGACGAGGAGCAAGGATCGGGGCTGTCGAAGTCGAGGGCGGCGGTCCTTCGGGCGAGGCAGCCCAGAACGAGGCGCGGATCGCGCTGAGCGACTTGCGCGCCTTCAGCGCAATGTACCCTATGCTGGATGTAGGCGCGGGGTCGTTCATCGGTGGTATGGGAAGAGGAGGAAGGTCCTCGGCGTCGTTCGAGAGCGAGTCGCAGAGGATGGGGGAAACCGTCTGAAGCGACGGCGCTGCGAGAGCGGCGGGAGTGATGGTCAAGGGGACGAAGGACTTCTGCTTGCGTAACACCGGAACCGACTTGCTGGCGCGCAGAGGGGAAGCTGGTAAAACGACGGGCTTGGCCAACCTGGGTGGGGAGATGATGCTCTCCGACATCGCTTCGGCCAAGCTGGCCTCTCGCGACACGATTCTCCTCGGGGTGCGCATGGGAGGGGCAGCGCGCACAGCTGGGGCACGCCTTGCTGCGGCGAGGCGGGCTGCAGGGGATGGGGAAGGGGAGGGAGGAAGCATGGGCATGCGGCTTGGCGGGGATGGGGAGGTGACGTTGAAGACCGGGACGGGCGCGGCGGGCTGGGGGTTGGGTGTTGGGGAACTGTTGGGGTCGAACTCGTCTTCGCTGTCGTCGTCATCGTACTCGACGGTAGACGCTAAGATGCGCTGCCCGATCGCCGCCGCCTCGGCCTCGGCCTGCGCAATCTCATCGGCTTCTGCGAGCGACTCGCCGTCCGTGTCGGCGGCCGGCAAAGAGCCCAGCCCAAGGTCGGCTAAGACTTGGTCCGTGTCGAGCAGGGGCGGGGATTCCACTGAGCGAGCGGGACGAAGCGACGGGCTGCTTCGAACACTTGTCCTCGAGATGACACTGTCCGAGTCTGAGTCATCGCCGCTGATGTACATGTCGGCGTAGTCGTCGTCGGCTTCCTGCGTCTCGTAGTCGGCTGGCAGCTGGCCCCAGCCGAACGCGTCGTCGACAAACTGGGGCTGCTCGGGTCCAGGTGGTGACATCGTGGGAGGGGAGAACATGGCGGCGATGGAGGGAGGAACCTCGCGCTGGAACGCGGTGGTGTGTGCTGGCGCGGTTGGCGGCTGGTTCTCTCGGTGGAGAGAGTAGAACTCTGGCGGGATGTCCTCCTTCTCCGGCGACTTGGACACATTTCGGACAAGCTCCATGTTTGACTTGGCCTTGCGGACGCCGCGACCCTGCTGTGCAAGGCCCAAGCCCACACCGTCCGTCGAGTTGCGATTCTGCGGGGGGCTGATGGTCGCAATATGCCTGCCCATCGCCTCGGCCGCTGCGCGATCGAGTATGTCGGGACGCCAGAACGCGTCGGCGACCTTCGGGACGTCTGGCCCCGGGCCACCGGCACCGCGACGTTTCCGGACCTCGTTCAGCATCGCTGTCGCGTCCTGTAACGCGACGTTGCGGAGCACGCTGCTGCTCGAACGGAACGGCACGCTGGGCTGGGTGAGGTGACGGACTTGGACGGACGCCTCGGGGTCGAGGCCCATGGCGGCGTACATGTTCGCGAGTTCGGCCGACTCGTCGTCGTCGAGGCGCGTCTTGAGCCGAGGGCGCGTTCGCTCTGCCTCGGGGGTGAAGACACGCGTCTCCTTGTACCCCGCCTGGCGGAGAAGGAGTTCCAAGGATGCGAGTTCTGGTAGGGGTGCTGCGGGCACCTCGTCGTCAATCGAGCTCGATGTTGGCGAGGCGGGGCGTTGTGGGCGCTGCTGCGCAGGTTTGCGCGAGAGCGACGCGGGATAGCGCCCCGGCATGGTTTACTGCACGAGTGAGTAAAAGTGTAGAGTGGACGCGAGGATTGTTTGATGTGGGCTCACCATTCAGGCCTTTTGGCCAAAACAGGATGGCTTGTCACGGAGGATCTGTGTTTGGGTGGGCGTGAGTGTTACCGCCCTTGCGCACAGACGACGTTGATGAGAGATGGAGGGTGAAAGCGAGAGCGAGAGATGTCTCGCTTGGGCGCGGTGGAGAGCGGTGCGTGCGTCTAGTTTCAAGACGCCAACAGCGATGCACGATGCCAGGGAAGGGCCGACAGAGGCGGTAGGGTCACCCAATACAGGTGAGGTGGCGGCGACGCGTACTGGTGAGGGTCGGGTCGGTCCGAGGTGGGAGGAAGCTCTGTACCGGGGTGTGCGATGTGGGTGGATGTGATGTTGATGTTGACGCAGATGATGTAGATGATGTTGATGAAGAGGATGTAGATGACGGGGAGGAGAGCCAGATGTTAGTACGAGTTGGAAACACGTACGGGAAGCGCGACTGTTGCTACGGTGAGGAGGGAAGGTTGCGTCCAAACACGCCCACTGTGCCAGGTGAGGTGTCCAACTCTCCTGCAGGGCAAGGGGGGGTTAATCCATGACCCTGGCTGCACTCGGTTCCTGGGGTGTGACTTTGGCCAATTCGACCCCCTACCGCTGCCAGTACAAAAATCAGTCACGCTCTTGAGTCTGCTTGCTGCTCTCTGCTCTCTCTCTCCCTCTCTGCTCTGTGCCCCCTCTCACACCATGCACCTCTGCACCGCCATCGCACAAAGACAATAGCTGGCTGCCCACAAACAAGCCGCCACCGTCACTCTGTAACCTTCCTTTTCCCATAAGATCTCATTTAGCCAGTGTTTGGGTGCAAGGGGTGACATTCCTCGGCCCGACCGCATGGACACTTGCACGGGGATCCGGGGATTAGGTGGGGGCGGGGACAGGCAGACTGCGAGGGGGAGGGGGGGTGGGTGGGGGGCCAACGGTGAGCTTTTAGCGAGATACATAGTGTGGGAGCACAGCAAACTGCGAGCGTAGCGAGGGTGGTGGATAGGCCCATCCCCCATGCGCGCCATGCGGCCAGAAGGATCGGGTCGTCCTGTGCGGCCAGATGCGGACACACAAGTACAGGTGTACAGCATGTACAGGAACGAGTCACTCAGGCAACATTGCCATACCAGCACCATGTTGGCACCACGGTGCTCGTGTTCTGTAATGTTGGGCATGGCTGTTTCCCAAGTTGGGAAGGCGGGTGACTTTGCGGGAAGACAGGGTGTCCCTAACCGTCATGACCATTGCTCATGTTGGGTAACAAACAGCTTGCGGAACTTTATCCAGACGTACGAGAAGGGCGGGAGCGTAGAAAGAGGCTGCAGCAGCCACAACTCGACTGCGCGGCCCAGAGCTCATCCTCATCATGCGACTGACTGGGTGGCGGACTGTCACTCCTTGTCAGCCCACACCACCGCAGATGTTCCGCACACTCAACCGCCGTGACACCTCTTCGTCCTTCCAGCTTCCACCGCGTTCGAGTCCGCGGCATGCTTGAATGGCATGTGTTTGCGTGACGATGAGGGAGAGGGGTAACGACATGGGAACTGGGATCAGCCAGCCATCACGAAACCCCCAGCAGCAGAAGACGATAAGCAGCAAGCAGGAACATGCGGTCCACGCATCCCTCATCCCTCATCTAGTCCCTCATGTCGCCCGTCGGGAATGTCCATCCCACATCAGGACAAAGTCAACCAGACACGCTATCGCGCTATCACACATGCTAGCAGCCTGGCCCACGCCCACCTCTCACCCAAAGCGACACAACTAGATCCATTAGCTTTGCGACACACCCGTTCCTAATGGAGCCGGACCATTAGGGCTCCGAAGGAACCTCCACCTCTTGCACGTGTGCTTACCTAACCTAAATGACAACGACTCCAGTTACAGGCCCTTGTGGGCCATCCCCGGCCCCCGCACCATCTCCTCCATCTCCTCCAGTCCTCGACATGCCCAGCCCGACCTCCTTCTAGACGTCTACATCATCTAGCAGGACCATGTCCACCCTCCTCGTCCCCACCTCCGGTCCTGCCGCCTGGACCTTCACCCAGGGCTTCCTCTTCGGCCAGGCGACCGTCGTCCTCCTCGGCCTCCTCTTCATCCGCTATGTCGTCTTCTCCCCCGCCGA
>JAMALN010000543.1:0-25883 GCA_023630115.1 Cutaneotrichosporon sp. PK4640 | reverse complement strand
AGGGCCAGGACAAGGTCCAGGCGTAGACATGCATATTCATCACTCATGGGTCACTAGCAGTGTGAGCAGAGCAGGCAAGCACACGAGAGCGAGGGCGGGACGGCGGTACGGTGGGCTGCTCCGAAATTGGCGCTCACCGTACGGGCTGGTGGCACAACTGAGACATCGCACCCACCTTCCTTCCTCTTCTCCATCCTCCAACCACTAACCCACTAACCCCCACTGACGACCTTGGCATCTTGTAGCGTGTTTACCTTTGTAGCAATGGCCGCGGCTCCCACCACGCTCATTCCCCGCTCCCAGCTCAAGGCTCTGGTAGCGCACTTCCGTAGCCTTCCCTCGGACGAGTGGACCGAGGACATCCGCGCCCTCACCACCGCCCTCCCCCCCTCCGCACGCGCCTGCCCGATGGGAGAGGACGAGCGCTTCGTCCCAGGTAAGCGCTCTGGCATGTACTCGCGCGACAAGGTGCGGATGAAGATCCGTAGGGTGGCTGGGGGCTCAACGCCCCGCCCCGTCGCTGGGCCATCCCGCTCAGCGAACGGGTCGGTGGTGAATGGGTCGGCCGCAAACGGGGCAGCTGCGAACGGGATGACGGCAAACGGGGCAGCGGCGAACGGCTCGGCGGTAAACGGGTCGCCTCGTGCGCCTCTGCTGAACCGCCACGCCCCCCTGCCTCGGCCGGGGCTCACGCCGCTCCAGGCCGCCTTCGAGGCTGCCCGCGCCCGCGCTCTCGCGCCTCCACCCCGCGCGCTCCTGCCGCGCGCCCCTCCCCCCGTGCCCCCCTTCAACGCGACCAACATCACGTACGCCACCCTGGCGGCCATCCTCGCCGGGCCCGGCCTCGTGCGCGTCTACCACCACAAGAGCCGCGCCCGCCTCTCCTGGGACGGCACAGAGGGCGGCTTCACGTCGCCCTCGTCCCGCGCCCTCTCCCCCGAGGCGTACGCGTGGGCGATGGACGCGGCGCAGCTCGGCGGGCGCTGGGGCCTGGGGCTCGGGGTGCGCGAGAGCGCGGCACAGCACATCCTCGGGCAGCTCGAGGACTCGCCGTGGATCTCCGCGACGGCCAACCTCGACGCGGCGATCGCCATGATCGCGCACGAGCTCGCCCTGGGCGTGCCCGAGGTCCGGATGGCGGTGCTCCTGCCGTCGACGGAGGTCCGTGTCCGCGCCGCCGACCTCAAGCCGCCCCGGGGGTGCGACGAGTGGCTGTTCTACGGCCAGATCTTCGCCCGCTCCGTCGTGGCGGATACGCGGTGGACGCGTGCGGTAGGGCTCGTGCGGACGGGCTAACTCCAGCGCTTGCCGTTCGAGCTGCCGCCCAAGTTTTGGGGGACGCGCGGTGAGAAGTCGTGGATCTGGCAGCTGCGATGGGACCCCCGCACGGCGATGTGGCCGGCGGTGAAGATGGCTCTGGAGCGGGGTGAGGCCTTGGGGCAGGTGCCGGCTCGGTGAGCTAAGGGACTCGGATTCGTAGCTGACATACAGGCAGGCTTGGCCCGCGAACGGTGCCAACGGGTTTGGACCGGCGCACCAACTGGTTAACCGTCGCGGTGGTTCTCGGAGCGGGCGCTACCGCCGCCGCAGCCCCAAGGACCTTCTCGGGGACGAGATAGCCCTGCTCAACTGTCTCGACGACTCCGACGGCGATGTCGGGGCTCTCGTTGCCCCGCTTGACCCCGTCAAGGTCGATCTGGTGAGTGGTTGAATGACGACATGCTAACCACCCCAGCTGCAGATGTAGAGCGGGTTAGAGCCCCCTCTTCATCTCAGCCCCTCCTCTCGCACTTTCCGCCCTGATCCTCTCTGCATTTGCAGGGAGGGCAGGTTCCCGTCATCGCCGGGTTATTCTTGTAAACAAGACCTCCACCGCCAGTGTCAGGCACGGCGCGTCATATCGAGGTCCATCTTGTAGTTCGCTTCAGTGTCACCCCCTTGTGCGCTTCTCATCCTCCATCCTCCTCTCGATGCTGCGGCCACCGCTCCCTCATCGCGCGACCTCGTCGTCGTCGGGGCGCCTAACCCCCGAGGGGCCAGTGCTGGTCCCGCTGCTCGCCGAGATCTCGGTGTTCGTGGTCCCGGCCAAGCTCGACATGGGCACCGTCGTGGGCCAGATCGAGGCCATGGGCGGCGAGCGCGCGTTGAGACCCGAGGACGCGATGCTTGTGATCACGGCGCTGCGGGGTCGGCCCCGGCTGGCGAGAGTGCTAGGCGAAGCTGTGGTGGGTCGCTCCCCTCCCATTGAGCAGGAGGCATGGGCAGGGCTAATCGCAGGACACGGTGCCCGTCCTCCGCGCCGAGTTCGTCGCGGACGCGTACGCGCGCGCCCAGGCTGCGGGGGAAATCCCGCCCTCTCTCCCAAAGTGGGACGAGTACCGCGTCCCTCTGCGGCGTCGGACGGCGTCAGTCGAGCTGCTGAGCGCACCGCCATCACCCATGCCAATATCCCCGACCACGCCCATCTCACCCACCAGACCAACCCACGCACCGAGCACGCCCAAGCGCCCCCTCACTCCCTCCTCACCGGCGACACCCTCCAAGCGTCTCAAAGAATCCCCACGGACCCCGACCCGGACGCGCGGAGCCGAGGCGGGAACCGACACCGCTCCCGCCTCTCCCGCAGTCAACCTCGACGAGGACGTGGCCCCCTACCCAGAGGACATCAGATTCCGGAGCATCCCGCGGCTGGCCGTCGAGCGGCCGAGCCCGCTCACGTGCCCGAACCAGGACATTGTGCGTGCCCGCCCGCCCCGCTGACGCAGATCGACGCGATCAAGCCCATCTACCTCGAGCGCGAGTACGACGAGCTCGCGCAGCTCAACACCAACGTCCTGAGCTACCGGCGCAGCATGGCGATCCTGAAGAGCGTCCCGCGCCGCGTGAAGAGCGGGGAGGACGCGCGCAAGCTCGTGGACGTGGGCGCCAAGGTCGCGAACAGGGTGAGCGGCGGAAAGGGGGCGCTGACCCAGATCGACGAGTACCTCACCACGGGGCGCATCGCCGAGGCCGAGGCGATCACGGCGTCCGCGCGCTTCCGCGCGCTGCGCCTCTTCTCCTCCGTCTGGAGCGTGGGGCACAGCACCGCCGCCGAGCTGTGGCGCGAGGGGTGCCGGGACCTCGAGGACGTGCGCCTCTACTTCTCGCGGACCGACCCGGCGCCGCAGCTCGAGGACGACGGGCACGGGTACGATTTCGACCGCGCGGCGGTGCGCGAGGAGCGCGCGAAGACCCGGCGGCGGGAGGAGGGCAAGATGAGCCGCGAGGAGGTCGTGTCCGCGTGGCTCGGGCTGCGGGACGAGCTGGACACGCCGATCCCGAGAGACGAGGTCGTGGAGATCGGGGGGCTTGTGGCGGAGCACCTCGAGGCGCTGATGCCGGGGTGCGAGCAGACGATTACGGGCGGCTACCGGCGCGGGAAGGGGACCACGTCGGACGTGGATGTCGTGTTCCGCCCCGCGAGGGGCGAGGAGACGGCCGCGCTGCTCGGCCGCCTGCGGCGGCGGTTACTCCGGTTCGGGATTATCACACATGTCCTCCGTGCGTTGAAGGTGGGCGCGCTGACCCCAGAGCTGTCCGAGCGCGAGACGGGCACGCCGCTGCACCACGGCGGCGCCAACTTCGATAACCTCGACAAGGCGTTCGTCATCCTCCGCCTGCCCGGGCGAGGGCGGCTGCACCGCCGCGTCGACCTCATCTGCGCGCCGCCGGCGCGGTACGCCGCCACCGTGCTCTCCTGGTCCGGGAGCATGATGTTCGAGCGCGACCTAAGGCGCTGGGCCGAGGACCGGTGCGTGCCCCCGAGATCGCGCTGATGCCAGCGGGTACAAGTTCCGTGCGGGGCTGATTGAGATCGCGACCAACCGCGAGGTCAACTTTGACAGCGAGCGCGAGATCCTCCGCTTCCTTGGGCTCCGGTACGTGCCACCCGAGCTGAGGAACGCCGATGGGTGACACGCTACATCTACGTTGCATCTAGTGTATCTCTGTTTGCTCTACATGAGTACTGTATACTGTTTCTCCGTTCGCTCTAGTAGCACAGCAGCATCGCACTATTGTCTCGCGCCAGCACCACGGTCTTCCCGTCAAACCACAGCCCGTCCATGTCCGAGTGTCCACATTCGACGACGAGGCGCGTTTCGCAGCGCTTGATGACTTTCCCGATCGAGGTTGTCCGGTAGGCCTCGGGTGCCCGGTCGGCATCCTCCGCGCTGCACGAGAAAGACATGCAAGGATCGTCGCACACCGTACAGTGCGGATCTTCGGCGTGAGGTGCCTGCGCTTCCCAGAACCACCGTGCGACGACAGATTTATCCGAGGTGGAGTAGTTGTTCGTCACGAGCCAGAGAGAGCTGCCGGCCTTCCTGCGGATGCCGTGGGCCACCGGTTTCGGGTCTATGGCGATGACGCGGTTCCCGAACGAGCACGCCAAGGGGCTGCTGTCGAAGGTCTGGAAGTGGGCGTGGTCGCGCCACTCCTTAGCCGCGGTTGGGTTGGTGGTGGCCCGCGTCTTCGCCATATGTGGGAGGCTGGCTACCAGTGTTTCTGCGTGGTCGCGAAGGTGGAACTCGCCGCCGAGTGCTTCGAACAAGGTCCATGGCTTCGAAGGAGCGCGTCCGGTGCCGGGAACTTCGGAGAGGGGAACTTGGTGACAATGTCGCAGAAACTCCTGGAATATCGTTCTTGCCTGGTCCGCACAGACTCGGAACACCCCTCCGAATGATTCCTCGATGTTAAAACCACCCTTCGAGGCCCTGGCTCTTGCGACTGTCTTAAGCATGTGCTCCAGCAAATTGTAACCCTCGTCGTCGACAAGGTAGTCGATATGCTCTTGGCGCCATCTTGAGAGGGCGATGACAAACGCCTCCAGCCAAGCACCCCCGAAAGAGTCTATGAGAGGTGATGGTTCCAGAGAACCGCAGGTGCTGAAGGGAGGGGAATCTGCACAACCTCGATTTCCGAGGGAGAAAACCACCTGTGTTCCTGGGCCGTCCTCCGGCAGGTTGATGCGAGGATATATGTTGACAGCCCCCTGTATCTGGGAAGAGGTGTGTGTGTCGAAAGCGGATATGATGGCGGGGTGGAGCAGCTTTCGAGGGAGTTCTAGGGATCCCAGGTAGCCGACGCTGTTGATCGGGTTCTTGCGGTTGTCCAGAATCCAACAGTTACGGAGCTTCGAAGCGCGGTGCCCGTTTGCGTTGGGAGGGTGGCCCATGTCGAGGATGACGTCCTCGGCCGGGACATCATGTTGGAGCTGCAGGACAGCAAGGCAGCATGGAAATCGTCTGGTCGAGGCGAGGCGGGGTGTCTCCTCATGTGACTGCGAGGTGACCTCAAGTGTAACAAGTTGTGTGCAAGTCAAGAAGTCGAAGTCGAGAATACGTCCAGTTTCGGGTAGGGTGTGCGAGATCTAAAGTCAGCCTTTGCCTTGTCGCCGGGGTTCACTAACCCCCACGCATTCCCCACGGGACCAGTCCCACACGCAGATTACACTTGAAACAACCGATGCCTCGTCCTGGTCTCTTGTCTTGATGAGAAGTGCCACACGCTGCTGTGGGCCAGCCTTAAGTGAATACTCGACTAGGCCGTCGGGCACATCGGCGCGTATGGGTTCAACAAAGTCGACATACTCCAGAGGAGCGCTTGGATGGGGAACAGGAGAAGCCGCGGCGCCATCACCACACCGTCCCAGGCGGCTGGGGCGCAGCTGGAAGAAATAAACGCGGTGGCGGCGACCCGCACGGACCAAACCACCTCTGGAGCTCTCCCCTTCGACCGAGTACCTCACCGTAATTCTCGTACGTTAGCGGGAGACGTGGGGTCGACTTACGGCGGAATCGCTGCGGCGAGGAAGTTGTCTTGCGGATGGATAGCCAGAGCGCGAGCGCAGTGGGGAAAGTTGTATCCCCACGTCCACAGATTGCGTCGGAATGTTGCGTCCGCAGGTGGAACGGCGCGCCGAGAGGTGCGTTTCGTTATCACAGTGCTCATGACCTCGGCTTGGGATGGAAGAGCCCACACTGTCCACCCCGTCTGGCACTGGTCAGCGTGGTGTTGATGGCCAAGTGTGACCATGTAGCCGTCGCGTACGGCGACGAACGGTCCAACTCCATGGGCGCATCGGGTAAGGAGGGGGACGCCCCTTCGGAGTCGCCTCTCGCGCCACTGGGCGAGGTTTGTCTGTGTGGCGTGTTGCAGGACGGTTGGACCGTCAAGTGACGGCGGCTCGGGATGCAAGCCGTACATGAAACAGAAGAGGTGCTCGTGCACGACGGCGTCTGTCCGGATGAAGTGGCTGAGGTTCTTGCAGACCTGGTCGTCAGTAAGACGCGCAGGAACACGCTGGCAGGCGTTATAAATAGGTCGCTTACCAGTACGAGAGTGTCATGCTCCTCGATGCAGTGGGCGACGATCTTCCTCAGGATGGCGCGGTTGACCTCGGTGTCGATCAAGGCGACCTGCTGTCGGAAGGTAAACGGCCCGTGGTTCGTCTGGGCGCCTTGGGCCTTCCCGTTGGACTTCACCATTGCTTGAAGGGCGCTCGTGTGGGTCCGATGGTGGCTACAAGTACTGGATGGAGGAAGAGTGCGAAGGGATGGAGCAGTGGTTAGGTTAAGGAAGGTAACGGGAGACAGAGAGAGTGAGTGATGGTGAGGTGCTAGTGTGCGACCGACGATGAAGACGGGGGCGAGGTGCGAGGTGCAAGGTGCGAGGAGCGAGGAAGGTCGTGAAGCGCAATGCGCAGCTGGTCAATAGAGCAAGGTGCACCACCACTCCACAGCGCACTATAGCGTCACTACCAGTGGACCCGACGATGCTCAGCTGTGTCAGCTCGCTGCGCAGCTTAGCCCCAGTCGCCGAGAGAGCGCGGCGCAGCCTCCTGCTTGAGTCAACGGAAGCTGCGCACCTGTCTCGTCTCGTCGCGACCCAGCAACGCTCAGCCAGCTGATACACAGCAGCCCACCGACGACCCGCCGAGCGGGTTTGGTACGTTCCAAACGTGTGGACAGGTGTGTGGGCAGATGGCGCCCCGTCACAAGATATATCGCAATCGCACCCCCCTCTCGACCCCACACGACCCTCGACTGACGCCTGCGCGATCGCGGGCGATTCCCGTACGCGTCAGCACGCGTTCCGCACGTTCTATCGGTTCTCCACATGGATACCCATGAGCCGGTCCGGGCGCGCCGGGCGTACGACTCTGACGATCCGACAGCTGCCATGGCCAGAACATGAACTGGCCGGCACCCGCGGCAGCGATGACAATCCGACGCGTCCGTGCCTGCGGAAACGCGTCCGGCCCAGCCGTAGGAACAGGCACGGCGTCTCGTCGGTCGTGCGGCTGCATGCCGTGGGGTCATGCCTTACCAAACTCTGCTCGTCGTTCAACGTCTGCACTGTCTGCACCGGAGCGTGGCTCGCTCGTGGCAGAGGCGAGCCCTGGACGGCATACGCGATCGTCCATTGAGGCAATTCATGCTGGCATTACTAAGGAGTAAATATGGCTGACACAATTCGCCCCTTGCAGGAGTCGAAACATGGCATTCTCCTGCAAGGGGCTGGTTTCCACCACTAGCGTCTCATCTGTTCTTCTGCTCCTCTGCTCTCTAGCTCTTGCTCAACTGCTAGCCTCTAGCCTCCAACTGCTAACCTCGCACCAGCTGACCCAAGTGGAGACTAACCCCCACCCCCTGCAATAGACTCCTCGCACGATCCAATGCCCCACCACATGCTTCTCATGCCCCTAGCCTTACATCCTTACAGCCCCCTGCCCCTTAGACCTTCATGCAAGCTCCCCCTCCAAGGCCCCCTCCGCCCATCTGTGTCCACCGCGACTGTGCCGGCACTCCGCAGCGGTGACGACGGCGGAGCAAGCGCGTCGACTAGATCTGATCCATCCATCTCTCCATCTCTTCGCCTCTTCACCTGTGTTCTTCACGACCTGTATCTACACCGGCACCAGCCCCCACACTCCTTACCATGCCCCCACCCCGCCCCCCCGCGCCGGCGCACTCCGACCTCTCCCACCGCTCCCCCTTCGTCACCTACACGGGCTCATGGCTGGCCATGGCCTCGTACCACTCCTGGGTGTCCGAGCCCAGCCCCGGCGCCTTCAACTTCGCCTTCGACGGCACCGACTTTGCCGTCTACGGCGCGTGGGACGCCGACACGGCCGCGTGGATCGACATCGACGGCGCCGCGACGTGGTGGCACGCCCCGCCCGCCGGCCCGATGGTGCCCGGCGAGGAGCGCCTCATCCACCGCCAGACGGTGGAGCCGGGGTTCCACCGCGTGAGCTTCAACATGGCCGGCGGGCGGATGGACCTCGTCAAGGTCGTCGTGGGCGACGGGCCTATCGGGTGAGTCGAGCAGAGGCGGCGCCACAGGACGGATGCGATCGAGAGCGCCACAGGAAGTCGGCTAACACCAGCCCCGAGCCCTACCCATGGGAGTGGTGGCATCTCGCACTCGGCGCCTCCGCCATGCTGCTGGCCGTGAGTACCAGCTTACAGTACTGTAAGCTGACAGACAGGCGACGCGCATCCTCTCGCGCAGGAGACACGCCCCCATAGTCGAGGTCACTCCGCCCTCAGAAAAGGCCTAGGCCCCACTCATCACCCGTCACGACCCCGCCTGTTACTATAATCTGTGCGCTGGACGCACTAATGGCATGTATTGTGTAGCAACACGCACGTCGGTTGGGTAGACTAAATGGCGTCCCGGGATCCAGCGGATCTCCATTCAATGCGACGCGCGACTCTCTTCTTTGAGGTCGCAAACAAGCGTCTCTGGAGATGATCACAAGGAACGTTGGGAATGAGGCACGCTGGGTGTGTTCGCGCCGAAACGCGGACGCGTCATTGTGTGCCGGATGGCGTGCCTCAATGCGTGAGAGCAGCGGGCGTGGATCGCCGCGCGACGTCGAACGTTTCCAACAACAGTGCTTCCATCCGGCGAGGCCAGAGGTCGTCGCCACCAGCGGCGGCCGGGACACAGTCCCATGGTCTCATCTTCTGATTCCTGGTCAATCACATGGTCGCCGTGCCCTCAGCCCCCACCTACCCCACTCTC
Organism: Cutaneotrichosporon sp. PK4640; assembly: GCA_023630115.1. NCBI lineage: Eukaryota > Fungi > Basidiomycota > Tremellomycetes > Trichosporonales > Trichosporonaceae > Cutaneotrichosporon > Cutaneotrichosporon sp. PK4640. Next base: position 16,811 of record JAMALN010000543.1, on the reverse strand, counting down.
ACTCGATCGCTTGCTCACTCCCTTGTCGTAAAGTGCTCGTCATGTATACAGTCTACAACGATACATTAACCGGAGGTATGAAAACATGTGGGATCACTGCGCCTGGGTATCGGGTCGCTCGGCGGGGCATCACGGTCCGCCGTCGTCGGACACCCACTCCTCGTCCAACTGGGGTGTGCGGGAACGGAGCTCGTGCGGCGTCCCAGACTCCGGGGAGAACATATCGTGGACGTCGGGCTCGTGCTTGATCTGCGGGGGCGGCGAAACCTTGGAGCGGTGCTGCTCGTGCCGCTCGCGCGAGAGCTCGCGGCCTCTGTGGCTGGGGGTGTGCGCGCGCTCGCGGGACACCTCGCGGCCGTTTTGCTCGGGCTCGTGCTTGGCGGTAGACGTGTACGTCGGGCGGTGGTAGTCGATGCTGCGCCCGTCAAAGTGCGGGCCGTACTCGGACGTGCCGACGCCGATGCGGCCCAGCGTCTCGTCCATCCAGCTTTGGATGCCGCTGAGCACGCCGCTGAGGCCCGGCGTGTACTCGCAGTCGGAGCGGATGTGGAGGTACAGCCGGTGCGCGAGGAAGAGGGCGAGGAGGACGCCGACGGCCATGGCGGACAGCGAGGCCGTGATCACCAGCACGGGGATGAGGAAGGTCACTGGTGTCAGCTTGTCCGGAGATGATCTAGCTCACGGGCGAGCCCGATGAGGCCGACCACGCTGAGGCAGAGGAGGAAGATCGCGATGCCGGTGAACAGCCCCGCGACGCAGAGCACAAAGAGGCTGTTGTCAGCTCACGGACAACCCTGAGAAGCTGGACGTACGCAGTGCACACAACCGGGACGCAGCTCAGCGCGACGAAGATGGACGCGTACGTCTGCCGTCAGCCTTCCCCCCGCCGCGACGCACGAAGATCACCGGCCGCGCCTCTGCAAACGTTTTGACGCGCTCCGCGAACGGGCTCAGCGCGCGCTGGAGGCTGCGGTCAGCTAGTGTTGCACTCCAGCTCACCGGTCCGACGTCTCGCGCACGCGGCGCGTCAGGTCCTCCAGCGCGACCTGCTTGGGCGGGGCGCGCATCTTGGGCTGCTGCTTGGCCGGCGCGGTAGAGTACGCCACGGGAGACATGGCCGTACGTGCGTCGGGCGCGGGGCGTTGTCGGGAATGGAGAGATAAGAAGTGTGGGAAGGAGTGCGGATGCGCGTGTCGGGGGTTGAGGGTGGAGGTGGCCAGGTGGGCCAGGTGGGTGGGTTTGGTGGGTGAGGGCGTGACGGTGTGGCTGGCATCTGGCCATCTGGACGCGTAATGGCCCACCCTGGATCGTGACCGTGCGTGCCCCACCTCCTCCCACGTTGAATACTGGCGGGAGCTGCGACCCTTTCGGCCGACGCGCCGTGTCATCTCTCACTCTTACTCTCTCACTCTCCCATCTCATCTTGATCTGTCCTCCTACTCCAGCACTTCGGCAGCAGAGCCGTGTTTGCGATGTGCAGCCGGGCGGTGTGATGTGATGGGCGCAGTGATGGCTGCGGAGGCCGGGGTCCCATGGCCCCACGGGCATGTCCCTTCCGTCCCCCCCACCTCCCATCACTTCCACACAACCACCAGCTCTTCCCATCAATGACGGCGCGCGGCCTTGAGACTAGGTGGCGATGCGCAAGCTGCATGTCGATATGCCAAGCTGCTGGACGTGTCAGGTGAGTTCGTTTCCGTCTCACAAGAGACCTCTTGCACCGACCCCACCCACCATTCCCTTCCTCCTCTGTCCTCCCTCCCCAAACATCGTCTTCGTCATCTGTCGTCTTTCCTCCTTCTACCGCCACCCTTCGCTCTGAGCACCATAAACGGGCAACGAAAGGGGCCTCCACCGGATCACACCGGGCCGATTTCATCTCCTCCAACAAGTTCTCTTAGCTGCCTCGTTATATCAGTCGGTAGATTAAATGACTCTTAATTGCAGCAATTGCTGGTTGATCATTCGGTCGTGGGTTCGAGCCCCACACGAGGCTTCTCTTTTGCTGCCCTCCTCTGCATCGGTTCTTGCCTCGACTCTGGCACCAGGCTCACCAGAGATGAACGATGTTCAACTTTTGACGGTCGAGCGGGAGCAAATTTCTGGGGCTCCGCCACGTGACCTCGGCTCCTGCCGATGAAATTCGGAACGCCTGACGCGGGGAGAGGGGTGAGGCGTGGAGGCTTGCGAGTGAGTAGAGTAGGTGGCTGAGGTGACATGCACGGCCGAAGCGGCAGAGGGGAGATGTCAGTCCTTGCAGACTAGACGCAGAAGAGTGAGCGTTCGGAGAACAGGCCCGACGCCTTGGCGCCTGAGAGGGAAGTGGCGCCGATCGGAAGCAGAATGCCGGTGTTGGGTGGTGTTTCAAGGTGACTGGAGCTGGTGCATGCCGACACTTTCGGTCCCTAAGTCTGCTGTCGTGTCCCCCTCCATCCCCCCCCCCTCATCTCCATCCCGCATCGCACTTCATCTCATCTCATCATCTCATCTCACTCATCTACCGCATACCCATCGCATCGCATCCCCCTGTCCCACCCGCATCCGCGCGCCATCCACGCGCGGCCGTGCATATTTCTCTTCCGCACCCGACTCGGCCTCCACCCCGCACACCCCTCCACGTTTTCCCGCCATGGACCCCTCCCTCCGCGCCTACGCGGCGCCGTACAAGCGCCGCACGACCCCGCCCCCAAACGGCACCGGCGTGCGCGGGCGCTCCTCCTCCCCCGCCCCCGGCGCGCTGAGCCAGCGCGGCTCGCCCCGCCCGCCGCGCGAGGACGAGGACGGCATCCCGACCCCGTCGGCGGGGTACGCGTACTCGACGACGCTGCGGCGCATGAGCTCGCCGACGCGCCCCCTCCGGCCCAGCCTGAGCATGCACGACCTCGCGAACCCGTACGACGGGGGGCCGCCCGCGGACGCGGCCAGCGCGTTCGACGACCAGTCCACGCTCACCAAGGTCGTGACGTTTGTGCGCCGCGTCACGGGGCACCGCGGGTACGAGGAGGTGCAGGCCGAGGCGCGGGAGGCGCGGGAGCGCGCGGAGCGCCGGCAGCGCGAGACGCCGAGCGCAGTCTATGCGCACAAGAGCGTCGAGGAGACGCTGGCCGACTTCCACACCGACGGGGAGAAGGGGCTCGCGAGCGCGGCGGTCGGCGCGCTCGTCGCGCAGTACGGGCCCAACGAGTTTGAGCTGCCGCCCGACGAGCCGCTGTGGCTCAAGTTCGCGAAGCAGGTGTACGAGAACCCGCTCATCCTGCTCCTCCTCGGGTCGTCGGTCGTGTCGGGCCTGATGGGCAACTACGACGACGCGGTGTGCGTCGTCGTCGCCGTCGCGATCGTGCTTACCGGTGAGTGCCCTCTTTCCCAGAGATCCGCTGACGTCAGTCGGGTTCGTGCAGGAGCAGCGGTCCGAGAAGTCGCTCGAGGCGCTCAACAAGCTCGTGCCGCACTACTGCAACCTCGTGCGCGACGGGCGCGCGCACACGCAGCTGGGCAACACCCTCGTGCCCGGCGACCTGGTGACGTTTGGCGTCGGCGACCGCGTGCCCGCCGACATCCGGCTCAACTCTGCTGTGCAGCTCGAGATCGACGAGAGCGCGCTCACGGGCGAGACGCGGCCGGCGCGGAAGAACATCGAGATGTGCGAGAGAGGCGAGGGCGAGGACACGCACGGCGAGGGCGGCGGCAAGGCTCTCGGCGAGCGGCACTGCATGGCGTTCATGGGCACGCTGGTGCGGAGTGGTGAGTCGCGCAGCTGTGTGTGAAGGATGAGCTGACCCCAGGCCACGGATCTGGAATCGTCGTCGGCACCGGCAAGGACACCGAGTTCGGCGTCGTCTTCTCGATGATGCAGGACGTCGAGGAGAAGCGCACGCCGCTCCAGCTGTCGATGGACGAGCTGGCCAAGCAGCTCTCGATCTTCTCGTTCGGCGTCATCGGCGTGATTGTGCTGCTCGGCATCTACCACAGACGCTCCTGGCTCGACATGTTCACGATCGGCGTCTCGCTCGCGGTCGCTGCCATTCCCGAGGGCCTGCCCATCGTGACCACCGTGACTCTGGCCCTCGGCGTGCTCCGCATGTCGAAGCGCAAGGCGATCGTCAAGAAGCTGCCGTCTGTCGAGGCGCTCGGCTCCGTCTCCGTCATCTGCTCCGACAAGACGGGCACGCTCACGCGCAACGAGATGACCGTCACGCACATGTACGCGGTCGACGACCTGACGGACCTGAACCCGCAGCTCGCGGCGGCGTCTACTCTCGGGCCCAAGCACCCGGACCTGGTGGGCTTTGCGCCGAGCGCAGCGCTGCTCAAGACGGCGCAGATCGGCGCGCTCTGCAACAACGCGTTCCGGAACAACGAGGGCAAGAACGTCGGCAATGCGACCGAGGTCGCGCTCCTGAATGTGCTGCCGGTCCTCCGTGCCGAAGACGAGCGCAAGGGCTTTGAGCGCCGCGGCGAGATCCCCTTCACGTCGGAGAGCAAGTGCATGTTCGTGAGCGGGTCGCTCAACGGCGGCACCGACATGGTGTACATGAAGGGCGCGGTCGAGGCGGTCCTCGCGCGCTGCAAGTACTACTACGTGACGGACAGCTCGACGCCGGCGCTGGACGAGAGCACGCGCACGGCGATCAACAACCGCGCGCTCGAGGTCAGCAAGAAGGGCCTGCGCGTGATTGCGATGGCGTACGGCTTTGCGCGCGGCACGCTGGGCGAGGACGAGGGCCTCGTGTTCGCGGGCTTCCAGGCGATGATGGACCCGCCGCGCCGGGGCGTGGCGCACGCGATTTCCGCGCTGCACGGCGCGGGCGTGCAGGTCGTCATGATCACGGGCGACGCCGAGGCGACCGCGCTCGCGATCGCGCGCGAGCTCGGCATGAAAGTCACCACGGGCGAGGGCATCGCGAGCAGCGTCATGCTCGGCAGCCAGGTCGAGCAGCTCACGGAGCGCGAGCTCGTCGAGCGCGTCCCGGGGATCACGGTGTATGCGCGCACGACGCCGCGGCACAAGATGGCGATCGTCAAGGCGTGGCAGCAGCGCGGCGCGGTCGTGGCGATGACGGGCGACGGGGTGAACGACGCGCCGGCGCTCAAGATGGCCGACATCGGCGTGTCGATGGGCCGGAGCGGCACCGACGTGGCGAAGGAGGCGGCGGACGTCATCCTCGTCGACGACGACTTCGGCTCGGTCCTCCCCGCCGTCGAGGAGGGCCGCAGCATCTTCTACAACATCCAGAACTTCCTGTCGTTCCAGCTGTCGACGGCGGTCGCGGCCCTCGCGCTGATTACGCTCAGCACGTTCCTGGGCCTCGCGAACCCGCTCAACGCGATGCAGATCCTCTTCATCAACATCCTCATGGACGGGCCGCCGGCGCAGGCGCTCGGCGTCGACCCCGCCCGCAGGGAGGTCATGTCCCTCCGCCCGCGGCGCAAGGACCAGAGCGTGCTGAGCAGGCAGGTCATGCTGCGCGTGGGCTTCAGCGCCGCGCTCATCGTGCTCGGCACGCTGTACGTGTACGCGAACGAGATCAGCGACGGCAACATGTCGCGGCGGGACCGGACGATGGTGAGTCGAGCGCTCCGCAGGAGCGCGAGCAGGCGGGGTGCGAGGCCCGCAGGGCCGAGCGGGCGAGCGGGCGGGCTGGCGAGCGCGAGGGGCCGGGCAAACCATGGCCGAGGCGAGCAAGCGAGGAGCCGGCGAACCGGGCAACCACACTAAGCATTGCTAACGCCCCAGACCTTCACCGTCTTCGTGTTCCTCGACCTCGCGTCGGCGCTGCAGAACCGCGGCGTGTCCACGTCCCTCTTCGGCAACCGCATGCTCTTCCTGACCGTGTCGATTTCGTTCCTGTGCCAGCTCGCGCTGATTTACGTGCCGCTGCTGCAGCACGTGTTCCAGACGCAGGCGCTCGGCGCGCGCGACATGTTCATGCTCCTCTGCCTCGCCGCGACGAGCATGGGCGCGCACGAGGCGCGGCGGTGGTACGAGAGAAAGATGGTGCGCGAGGAGCTCATGGAGGCCGGGCTGGGGATGGCGTAGCGCGCCGGGGCGAGCGGCGCAGCCGCGAGCGGCGAGGTGAGCGAGGCGAGCGGAGCTGTCAGTGTAGGACCTAGATCGCTAGACCATGTATTGGATTGATTGGCCGCTCACCATCACGACACGCGCGCTGCAGCTCGCAAGCATGGGCATACTTTGTACAATTCTAGAAATACAACGCCCCTAGGTCTCTACGACAGTCTTCCACCCCTCTCGCCTCTTCCTCCCCCCTCGCCTCCGCTCTTGCTCGCCTACGCGGCTAGCCCCGGCGCACCGCCGTGTGTCTGGACCCGACGCGCTCCCCGCGCTCCGGGCTCCGGTCGAACACGTTCTTGATGCTGCTCACGCGCCCACCTTCTTGGAGGCGGTTTATGTCGTGCTCGAGCGTCACGCGGCGGTGCTTGCGCGAATTCGAGAACTGCGACGGGTGCATCGGCAGCGGGCTCGGGCTGCCGGGCATCGCGAGGTTGCGCGCGCCGAAGCTCGCGGAGATGTGCCCTCTGCTCCGCGCCGACGCGTACCCCGCCGGCGCGGGCGACAGGTTCTCCTTGCTCGGGCTGGGGACGGACGACATGGAGAGGGACGCGCGCATGTGCCCCCGGGCCTCCCTCTCGCTCGGTTCGCCGCGCTCCCGGTCGCACACACACCCCTCGAGCTCGGCCTGCAGCGCGCGCACGGCGCCGTGCTGCTTCTCGAGCTCGGCCGCCCAGGACGCGATCTTGGCGCGCTGCTCCTCGACCACGGCGCGCTGCGCCTCCACGACCGTCTCGAGGCGCGCGAGCTCCGTGCCCTCGTGGCGCGGGCTGCCGCCCAGCTCGCCCGCTAACCGCTCCGCGCGCGCCTTCATCGCGTCGTACTCGCTCCTGGCGAGCGCGAGCTCCGCGTTGTCCGACCGCTTGGCCTTGAGGGTGGCGATCTCGGCGCCCGCCTCGGCAAGCTTCTGCTCCGCGGCGGCGAGCGCGACCGTCGCCTTCTTCGCGGCGGCCTCGGCGGTCCTGCGCAGCTCCTTGGTGGAGCCGAGCTCGGCCCGGAGCCCCTCGACTTCCTTGGCCCGCTCGCCCTCGGCCGCCTGGATGCGCTCCTTGAGCGCGGCCGCGGCGGCGCGGTGCTCGCCCAGCTTCTTGGTCGCCTCGTCGGCGCTCGCGCGCGCCCGCCCGAGCTCCTCCTGCATCTCGCTGTGCCGGAGCGTGCTGTCGGCCGAGAAGGACGCGAGGCGTATCTCCGCGGCCGCGGCGGCGCGCTTGTGCGTGTCGACCTCGGACGCGAGGCGGTCGCGCTCGGCGGCGTGCTCGCTCTCGGTGGCGCGGGCCGCGGCGGCCGCGACGTCCAGCTGCCCGCGGACGTCGGCGAGGGCCGTCTCCGCGGCGTCGAGCTTGGTTTGGGTATCGGCGGAGGTGGAGGTCGCGGCCGCGAGCTGCGCCTTGAACTCGTCCCGCTCCCTGTCGGACGCGGCGAGCTTGGAGCTCAGGCCGTCCCGCTCCTCCTTGGCGGCCGCGAGCTCGGCCTCGAGTGCGGCGATGCGCGCGTCGGCGCTCTTGGCGGCGGCCTCGCGCTGCTCCTTCTCGGACGAGAGGGAGGCCTGCGACTCCGCGACCTCCTTCGCGAGCGCGGCGCCGCGGGCAGTGGCCGCCGCGTGCTCCTCGGTGAGCTTGGCGCGCTCGGCCCTCTCGGTCTCGAGGAGCGCGCGGTGCTCCTCCAGCTCGGTGCGGATCGAGGCGGCGACGTCGGCGCCCGCGCGCAGCGCGTCGATCTCGCCCGTCGCGGTGGCGAGGGCCGCGGCCTTGGCCTCCAGCTCCGCCTTGGTCGCCGCGAGCTGGCCGTCGAGCGCGGCGTGGGCGCTGGTCTTCGCGGCGAGGTCCGCCTCCAGAGACCTGGTCTTGGCCGTGGCCGCCTCCAGCTCCGTGGTGGTGGTGGCGAGCGCAGTCTTGGCCGTCTCCAGCTCGGCGGCAGCGTCGGCGTGTGCCTTAGTCTTGTCCTCGAGCTGCTGGGCGAGCGTCTTGCCCTCGGCCGTGGCCGCGTCGAGAGCGCTGGTCTTAGAGGCGAGGTCGGACTTGGTGCTCTCCAACGCGGCCTCGGCCTCGGAGAGCGCGGTACCCTTCGCCTCCAGCTGAGCTTTGAGCTCCGCCGCCTCCTTCGCGGTAGAGTCGTTCAGCGCCGCAGCGGCCTCAAGCTTGGCCTTGATGTCGTCGCGCTCCTTGGCCGCGTCGTCGAGGACCTGGGCCTTCTCCTCGAGCTGCGCCTGCAGCGCAGCAAGCGCACCGGAGACCTCCTCGTGCGCGGCGCTCTTGGCGTCGAGGGCGGCCTTGGCCTCGTCGCGTGCGCGCGTCGCCTCGTCGAGTTGCGTCTTCAGCTCGCCAGCAGCGGCCTCGTGTGCGGTCTTGGCGGCCTCCAGAGCGGCCTTGACCTCGTCGCGCTCCTTGAGTGCGGCCTCGAGCTCGGCCGCCCGCGCCTCAAGCGCAGTCTTGGACTCGTCCAGCCCGCGGCTGGTCTCGTCATGCGACGCGGCCTTGGTCTCAAGTTCGACGCGCACGTCGGCAAGCTGGCGCGTCACGTCGTCATGCGACGCGCCCTTCTCCTCCAGCTGGGCCTTGAGCGCTCCGAGCTGGCCGAGGAGCTCCTCGCCCGTCTGGCGGTGTCCCTCGCTCTCGGTAGTCAGAGCGGTGACCTTGGTGGCAAGCTCGTCGTGCCGGGCTTGCGCGGCCTCCGCCTCCTTCTGGGCAGCAGCGGCGGCGTCGGCGATACGCGTCTCGGCCTCGGCGTGCGCCTTCTCGGCAGCGACGAGCTTCTCGCCCGCCTCGCCGAGCTCCTTCTCGAGACGCGCCTTGTCCTCGGCCGCCTGCTTCGCGGTCTTGCCCGCCTCCTCGAGTGCGGCCTCGGCCTTGGTGCGGGCATCGCGCTCGCCGTCCAGCTCGGTCTTGAAGGACGCCATGGCCTCGCTCTCCCGGCCGGCCGAGGCGGTCTGGAACGCCTCGAGGTCCGTCTTAGCCTGCTCCGCCTCGCGCTGGGCGGTCGCATGTTCCGAGCGCGCGGAGTCGCGCTCCCCCTCGACGGCCTTGAGGCTCGCCTCGAGCTCAGAGCGCACGCCCTCAAGCTCGGCGACCTTGTACGCGTTCTCGTCCGCCTTGGCTCTCAAGGCCTTTATCGACTCCTTGATCTTGGTGATCTCAGCGCCGTGCGCGGCCTTGAGCTCCTCGATCTGCTTGACGTGCGAGTCGCGCTCTGCGGTGATGGTCTCGAGCTCGGCTTGGACTGCGGCGAGCCGCTGCTGCACCTCGGCAGAGGACTTCTCGTGCGACTGGCTGAGCTCGACGATGTTGGCCTCGAGCTCGTCGACACGGGACGTCTTCTCGGCGACCGTCTTCTCGAGTTCTGCCTGGGCAGCACCGAAGCTCTCCTGCGCGTCGGCCAGCTTCTGGGCGTGCTGGGTCGTCGCCTCGTCAAGCTCGGCCTTGGTGGCAGCGAGCTCGTCTCTAATCTTGTTGAGCTCGCCCGCCTCAGCAAGCGCAGCCTTGAGCTCCTCTGCCTGCTTGGCTATGTTGCCGTCACGGGATGCGAGGGTACGGCGCAGGGATGCGATGGTGATGTCGTGGTCGAAAGCCTGTTGTCAGCTGGCTTGAAGAGTCATTAGCTCACCTTGCCGGGGTCTAAAGTCTCTATGGCGTTGTCGACAAAGCTCGCGTCCGACTCGTCGTCGTAGAGGTTGTCTGGGACGCGGACCATGGTGCTGACGGCGCGGCGGTCGACCTGCTTCTTGGGAGTGCCAGGGACACCGAGACCGATGCCTATGCCACTCGAAGCGGCCGTCAGGGAGGTGAAGTCGCTGATGCGGGGACGGCGCTTGCGAGGCTGCTCCACGGGTAAGCCCGCACGCGAGCGCGGTAGCTCGGACGTGAGGATCTCGCTGTTGAGCTTGGAGAGCTGCTCGGCGAGCTTGTCCTTGCGCGCCTGCATGGCGGCAAGCTCGTCCGCCAGGCCAGACATCTGCTCGTTGGGAATGCTGCCGGGGGACGAGCGCGCGTTGTTCGCGAGACTCTCGAGCTGGGCCTTGAGCTCGGCGATCTCGCGGTCCTTGGCGCGGATGACGGCGAGGTCGGAGCCGTGGAGCTGTTGTCAGCTTACCAACGATCAACTTCGAGCTTACAATATTCTTCTGGGCCTTGGTCTCGACCTGGGAGCAGCGGCCGGCGAACTTGAGCGTCTCGAGCGTCTCTGCACAGTGGTCCTCCTCGGACGACATGGTGCAAATGACACAGATGTTCGAGTCACCGCCCAGGACATTCTCAAGAAGGTGCGTGAGCTTCGAGTTGCGGTACGGGATGTGGCCGCGCTTCCCGGTGTCGGTCAGCTTGTGCACGACCTCACGGAGGGCAAGCAGGCTGGTGTCAGCTTCAACGAGACACAGCAGCTCACCTCTGGTTGATGTGCTTGCCCTCTCCGCGGCGCTCGACGTTGGACACTGCCTTCTCGGAGCCGGCAAGGTCGATGAGCGTGAGGCGCGACACGCGGACCTCATCGTGGCCGTCGCTGTCTCGTGGCCGGGACTCAATGGTGATGGTGAACACGGCGTGCGAGCGGGACGAGCGCTCGTTCTGCTGTCAGCTGACGCACTGGCGACTGGAGCTCACCCAGTCAGTCGCGCCCGTCTTGCGGTTGCGGTTGCCCTGGGAGAGGATGTCGACAACGTCCTGGGGAGTGGACACAATCGTCTCCTCGAGCGGATCAACGAACACCTTGCCGTGCCCGTCCTTCCCCTGGTTGTCAGCTTGCTTTGGAGCATACGAGCTCACCCTGCCGGTCTTGATCGTGGGCACCTTAGCCTCGTCGGGACGCTTGCCGCTGAGCAGGTCGCGGATACTCTCGTTGTAGATTTCGAGGTACGAGACACGGAGCAGGAACGCGCGTTCCGGGTCCTGGACATGAGCGTGGGAACGGCGCGATGACGAGCGAAATGAGACTCACGGCCGTGATGGCGTCGAAGATGCCATCTACTGCACACGGGATGATGCCGAGCTCGGAACGCGTGCCCGACTAATGTGTGAGCGGCGTCGAAGGAATGTGACTCACCATGGTGTGCGATTTACCACTGCCGGTCTGGCCGTATGCGAAGACGGTGCTGTTGAAGCCGTTCATGGCCTGCAGCACGAGCGGCGCGATCTTGTCATTGTACAGCTCTGGTGTACGCGTCGGGAACTGAACCAGGGTATCTGCACGTCAGCTCCTTCCTGAAACACGGGAGCTCACCAAAGTTGTATGTGTACTCGGCCTCGCGGCCGGCCTTGCCGCCGCGACGGACGACATTGGGGTGTGTGTTGGAGAGGGTGAGGGAGTGGGGCGAGACTTCGTAGGCATGCTGGGCAAAGAGCGACGCGGTAGGCTTGATGCGCACGCACACAACGACCTTGTCGCTGCTCTTGGAGAGCTCGCGGCTGGGCCCGGGCGTCGAGGGGATGGAGAGGGGCGTGCTGCCGGATGAAACGGACGAGATGGAGGAGGGGCGGGGGATCTTCGTTGCGCTCGCACCCGCCCCCGCGAGGCGATCCTGCAACGTGGCGCGCTGCTTCTTGGCCGAGCGGGGCGCGGGCACGTCGATAGAGTTGACGATCTTGCGGCGCGGCGTGGAGGGTGAGCCGGGCATGCTGGCGGTGCTGGCTGTGCTGGAGGAGAGGGAGTCGACCTCGCCGACGCGCGGCAGGGAGTGGCCGCTCGGGAAACGGGCGGAGAACTTGAGCGGGCTGGTGGGCTGGAGGATGCCAGAGTCGGGGAGCGGGGCGGGGAGGCCCAGGGCGTGGGCGAGCGATGGGGAGGACGGGGAGCGGGCAAGCGACTGGGTGGAAGATGAAGGAGTGAGGCTAGGGGGCATGAACCCAGATGGTTGTTGACGTTGGCGCTCTTTACGAGCCAAGAAGGAGATGTGAATGAAAGATAGATGGGTGTGAATGTGAATGAGACTAGATGTTTAGACGCGAGAGAGAGGATCGAGAGGAGGGAGAGATGATGTTTGTAGGGGTTGGTGGCTTGTCATGTTGCACCGTAAACACCACCGTAGGCACCCTCATTTGGGCTTTGTTTACCGAAAGAAATGAGCCGCGCCCCTCATTTCATCCAGGAACCCTGCAATGTTCTGCCTGCCCCACTCTATAATTGTCACGTGGTCTGGCTACGCTGCCCCACTCTGTAAAGCGGTGCCGAGGCTTATTTTGGGGACCCCACACCTAAGCTTGTCTTGGCGCAACGGTGGACACACTGCACGTCTTGTGTGATCGGCCCGACTCCAGGGAAACTTCCGTGCCCACTGAGCGACCGCCCTCCACCAACGAAGGGTTATCCCGCGCCCCGTATCGCACGCAGCACATAGCGACCGCTCGCTTCCAACTTTCTTTCAAACCCCTCTCACTCACCCACCCCCCCTCCCCATCTCACTCTGCTCACATGATCCGGCCACCCCTGGCGGCCGCGACCCGGTACGCGCCGATCCCCCTGCCCCTCTGACCGCAGCGCGCGCCTCGCCCTCCGCACCGGGCGCACCACCCCGCTGCGCCTGGCCCCGCTCGCCCCCCGCCACCTGCACGCTTCGGCGGTGCGCCCCAACGTCCCGATGTGGCCGAACGCGCCGATGCCGCAGCCGCCCGTCGGGCCCGACGACGACTTCTCGCAGATGATGAAGGACCACAAGGACAAGGACAAGGGGAAGCGGCAGGAGGAGCGCCAGAGCTTCTGGGAGGTGTGGTCGCACTCGCCCGGCTTCCAGGCGGCCCTGACGACGGTGGTCGGCCTCATCATGGTCTTCGGCGGCGGCATGGGGTACCTCCAGTGGTACAAGGCGCATGTGCTGCACCGTGTCGAGCGGGCGTTCCAGGGCGGATACGTGAGAAGGTGGCCGACGCCGCTGACGACAGGACCCGGCGCTCGAGCTCGGCTCGGTCCACTCGCCCAAGGCCGAGCACATTAACCGGCGCGAGCAGCCGCTCGTCGACGCCGTCTTCCGCGGCGAGGAGGCCGGCGGCTACTACCTCATCTTAGGCCCTAAGGGTACCGGCAAGGGCACCATGGTCCTCGAGTACGTGCAGCACTGACGTCAAACACTGACCGTCAGTGCCATGCGTGCCGTCCACGCCGAGGGTGCCTCGGTCTGCGAGGGTGAGCTCTATGAGCCGGAACCAGCTGACAGCAGCCCACCCCGACCTTGAGGTCTTCCGTCTGCGTCTCGGCAAGGCCCTCGACTTTGACTTCTTCGAGGACTGGCAGGGCTCGTTGTTCTCGCGTGCCGACCCTCGTTCGGCTGGCCCGTCGCTCGACGTCGAACGTGCCATGACCAAGCTCGAGAAGGTTGCCCTGCGCTACTTCAAGAAGCACGGCCGCCCGCTTGTGCTGGCCTTCACGAGTGAGTGTGGGATTGAGATGACCGGCTGACGTAAGACATTCACCAGTTCCCCCAGAACGAGGAGGGCATTGCGATTGTGCACCAGCTTCAGCAGCGCGCTGAGGCGTGGGCCGGGGCGGTGAGCTGGCGTGTTTGAGGTTTGAGCTTACGTCAGGGCATCATGACCATGGTCTTCACTTCGGACGACCACTGTGAGTAGGACGAGTAGGAGCGCGGCTAACTTGCAGGGCCGCTCGACAAGATGAAGAAGAACGGGTCGCGCATGCGCATCCTCTCCGTGTACGACCTCTCGGCCCGCGAGTCGATTGAGGCGCTGCGGCACATGCGGCGCTACAACCTGCACATCGCCGAGAACAAGGCGATGGACGAGGTTGTGGTTGAGGAGGACGAGGTGCTGAGGCGGGTCTACGAGCTCATCGGTGGCCGCACCAGCTACCTCTCGCGTGTCGCCCGCGCCTCGGACATGGTTGGTGAGTTGCCTGTTGGCGCGTTCAAAGCTAACCGGGCAGATGAGGCCGAGCGCATGGTCCAGATGGAGAAGGGGTGGATGCTCTCCAAGTAAGCAACCAACATTGCGGTTTCAGTTGGAGCGTGACAGGCTAACGCTCCCAGGATCGGCCTCATCCCAGAGATGGATGACGATGTCATGTGAGAGGAACGAGGACGACGCGCGCGCAATTCAATCGCGTCGCGTCGTGTCCTGGTCCTGTCCGGAGTCCGGCACACCCGGACAGAGCCGGACGATGAGAGTTTAAGCTGACGGGCCAGGGACGAGCAAAAGTGAAACGCCACGACCGGAATGCTGTGTGTTGATCGCTAACGCCATTGCAGGTGGGCGAGCTGTTCGTGGCTCCTGCTGCGTCACATGGCCCAGAACGCGCCCAAACTCGACCCTCCGATGGGAAACCTGAGTGCTGACGCGGACGACGATGGAGGCGATGACGAGCCCGACCCGGCCGAGGACAACGGGGGCATCAACCTCACCCCCTCTGCCATGGACGTGATTGCGATGCACGCCGCGAAGCCCGTGCAGCCTCTGCGCAAGCTCAGCGAGGACGAGCTGTACGCTGACATTGTGTTGCCCCGGGTGACATACGACGACGCCCGGCGCCTGATGACGCGTACCGACTTCTTTGACGGGCTCGACCACGACAATGTAGGTTTGGCACGGGAAGGGGTGTTTGGTGAAACGCGCGTTCAGGATGCTGACCGGCACAGATCATTTCGATTGACGTAAGTTTTGCCTTTCCCCAACCCGCCCTCTTGCGCGGCGCTCGCTCCTGACCCGACGGACGCGCGGGACCTGGGACGCGGCGCGGAAATGCATGTGGAATGCAGCCGCGCCTGAGGGTTTGTTTGTGCTGACCTGTCTCGCAGCTCTTCCACGACGTGCGCCCCGAGTCTGTCATGATTCTGCGCGCGGCCCAGCAGGTGACAGAGGACCCCGACTTTGATGAAATGCTCGATCAGACGCGTGATCGCGTCGACGAGATAGAAGGTGAGCGCGTCGTGTCTCGGTGGATTGAATGGGGAAGCGAGGGGGACGGCGGTGGCTGTTCTGCTGGTCCATGGCTCGACTGCTGGCGGCCTGGCGGCCCGTGCCTAGGCTAGTCCGAGGTCACGCCACAACATTGGGTAGTGTGTCAGGGTTTCCCTGTTCCCTGAATCCGGTGGCCCTCGCCTCGCCATGTTGTGTGACAGGGGGAGCGAGCACTCTGGCACATCCCCCCGTCATCCCCGTCACCCCCCCACGCCCCCCTCCACGCCGCCTCTACTGTACTGCAGACCTCGCTGACACTCCCAGGCCTGCACCGCCAGTCCGAGCTCACAGTGAGCCTCGATCCATGCTGCGTTGCTAACGACAGGTCAAAGAGTAAGCACCGCAAGGCCAAGGGAGAGGGCGGAGACGTGACTCTGCGCACGGGACGCCACAAGAGATTTGATGGGTGATGGCTTGCAGCCATGGCGGGCATGGCGCGCCATGACCTCTTTGGGCCCCTTCCCTGCTTTTTCATCTCGGATTTTTCATCGCTGACAATGTCGCACAGGCCTCTACGCGCCACGTTTGGTCGCACCGACGATGGACGTGTCACTGTCGACGTCGTCGGTCTCGGCGGCAGCTTTGTGCCCGAGGAAGCCGACGACGACGACGACGACGACAAGGACGGAGGAGACGACGACAAGGGGGACAAGAAGGCTGCCAAGGTGGTCGAGGTCAAGCGACTCGTTTAGAAACAGTAGAGCTGGAGGAGGGAGAGGGGAGGTCTATGCACAGATACACGGAAGGTGGAAGTGTGCATGGGTCGTGACAAACATTACTCGTTCCAGAGATGGAGAGGGATCAGAGGGCGTCCAAGGGGGGGATTGTGCGAGGGGAGAAGGATTCAAGGCATGAGGGGGGCATGGGGGCATGGGGGCATGAGGGATCAACGCCACGCAAGGGAGTCGGGGGTGGTTGTTGGGCAATCCAAGTGACAAGCAAAGGATGGAGCGAAAGAGTGAGGCGCAGCAGCAAGAGTGTGCCCAAGCGTGGGTGATATTGAAATGACTAGAGTGGCAGTGGGCAGCCACAGTCAATCACCCCCTGAAAGGATGAGGACAGAACAGTGGCCCATCTCCCAGTCTTGCCTCTGCTGCCTCATCCCGTGTTGGCATTTTTTGTACCTGGATATTTCTGATCCCTGAAACTTGTACGCGCTTCCCCCCTTTGACGCGACGCGCGGCGCGTCCTTTAAACCGAGGGTACGGAGGGAGAGGGCCCGGGCTGTGTGGAGCCTTTACCTGGATCCTTTGGGATCGTTGTAAAAGGACCCTGAGTGCTGGAGTAGAGCTAGTAGAGTGAGAGAACATGAGAGAGTGTGGCTTATTGGACAAGACTTGTCATAACGGAGTAACCCCTGAGAGAGATTCAAGAGGGTCAAAGTGTTCCATCCAACGCTACATTTCAAGGGTAACTCTGGCAGTGTACAGTACACACATCACCTCTACTCCTCTTACTAGCCAACGATACACGTCCAACCTTCCCTCCTGCCCCTTCCCCCGTCCGCCCTCCCAACCCACCTCCCCCCCAATCCACCCACACCCACCCAGCATAACCCACCTCATCTCTACTTCTCTCCATCATCCATCATCTCTCTCTCTCCTCTCATCCTCATCCTCTCTCTCAACTTGCATCCTCACTCCCCCACCGCGTCAATCAAAGCATCCAACTCTTTCGTCTCTCTCTTCTTCTACTTCCTCCATCCTCTTAATCCTTTGCTCCCTTGTGTCTACACTCGTTTGACTTTGTCCCCTTCCCTCTCCAAATTCTACCCACCCAACCCCCACATCCCTCACCCATGTCCACTGTCGCGTCCCCCAGGCGGCCAAACGACGAGAACTCGATCCCTTCACACA
>JAMALN010000542.1:0-25895 GCA_023630115.1 Cutaneotrichosporon sp. PK4640 | reverse complement strand
TCGGCCACACTCACTGCGGCGGTGTCAAGGCCGCCTTCGACAGCCCCGCGCCCACTGCCACCACCGGGCAGGGCAAGGCTGAGCACAAGGGCAAGGGCGAGGGCCACGAGAAGGGCAAGGGCAAGGGCCACGGCAAGCACGGCGATGGTGAGTGTCACCGTGACGACGGAGGGCGCGGAGGGCGTCGGGAATCATGTCACGGATCACGGGAAAAGCGATCTCGGATCAGTTGCGCCCGATGATCTCCTATCCCGTTCGATCTAAAGCGCGGCATGTGGGGTCTTGTTGCGGGGAAGTGAGACATCACCGCGTTTCACTGTCTCACTATCCCCATCCCGTCTCGCTCGCTCAATTGCTCGCCTCCTACATCTCCCGACGGCCCATAGCTGACCCACAGACGAGGGCGAGGATGACGACGAGGACGAGCACGCCGAGGACTACGCGCTCAACAACTTCCTTGCGCCCCTCATCGCCCTCCGCCACACCCTCCCCTCGGGCGCTACTGTCCTGGACCTGACGCTCGAGAATGTCAAGCTCAACGTCGCTACCGTCGTCAACAGCACCGCTATCCAGCACGCTTGGGCCGCCGGCAAGAACGTCTGCGTTCACGGCTGGCTTTTCGACATCGGCACTGGCCTGCTCTCGGACGTTGGCGTGAGCAAGTGCGGCCCCTCGGCTTAGATCTGTTTAGAATTGTAGAATGTAGTCGCACAGTCGGATATTGCTGCTGGATGTTATCATTGTTTACTGCTGCATGCATGCGATGGAGGTGGTGACTGTTGACCGCGATGCATACCATCAGCCATCAGCACATGGACGCGAGAATAGTTCAAGCCACACCTTAACC
Organism: Cutaneotrichosporon sp. PK4640; assembly: GCA_023630115.1. Taxonomy (NCBI): domain Eukaryota; kingdom Fungi; phylum Basidiomycota; class Tremellomycetes; order Trichosporonales; family Trichosporonaceae; genus Cutaneotrichosporon; species Cutaneotrichosporon sp. PK4640. The sequence continues at coordinate 25,048 of JAMALN010000542.1, read as the reverse complement.
CCACAAGAGGCGCAAAGAGGTGACTTTGGTGCAGAACGAGATCTCGAGCTAACGAGAGTGCGAGCGGAACCAAATGCTGCTATAGCTGCTATACACAAGGTTCCCCTCCACCTTGTCAGCTGTCCACACCATTCACAACCTCTCTCTCTCACTCACTCTATCTCGCCCGTCACTTGTTCATCCATCCCATCCGAGGCAGGGCAGCTCGCCGCCATGCCAACTTCCTCCTCAGGCTACGCCACGCCACAGGAGACGCCGGGCGGGCGCGAGCCCGCCGTGCCAAATGGCGAGACCCAGGCAGCAGGGTCTGACCCACCACCACAACAACAACCCGGCGCCGAGGCAATCGACCAGGCGCTCGGGCAAGCACTCAGCGACGTCCTCGAGTCTTTCATGGCGGGTATTCCTGCCAGTGCGGCAGGCAGGGAAGGCGCCGGAGCAGGTTACGCGGAAGGAGCTGGAGGTGGTGCGGAAGACGACACCGGCATGGATGTCGATTCGCCGCTCACGGACCTCGAGTCTCCTGTTGCCCAAGCTGGGCCCGGACCGAGTACAGCCGCATCTTGGGCCAAGACCAACGGGATTGGCTCCAACGACGTGGCCCAGATCGCGTGCGAGGCCGACGACTCGCTTGACCTCAACGGGCTTCTTGGTCACGCCGACGGCGCCTTCGAGGACGCCGAGGAGCTCAAGGACGAGAGGGAGGACGAATCTGGGGAAGACGAGCTCGATTCGGGTCTGGAAGAGCTAGGCGACGACTCGGAACATCAGCTCGACGAGGTGCTTGAGGAGGACAAGATGCTCTACGACACCCTCGTGTACGACCTCAAGGAATGCATCAACGAGGTGGCCTGGACGTTTTACCTGTGGAAGGACGTTTTCACCGAGGAGGTAAGTCTCATACGCTGTGTTCTTCTGGTCTCCAACCTCTTCCAATGCTGACCTTAGTACGGATGGGACCCAGAGCCTTTGCTCGCCAAGTACGGCGCCCTCGTCGAGGCCGCGATACCCGAATTCGCCGCCAAGCTGGACAAGGAGGAGCCCGTCGCGAGCAACGTCAAGCCTGAGATTCCAACATCGGAGACGTTTCAGCGCGTCTTGCGTGAGGTGCAGGCGTGGGACTGGGATGACCCGACGACAACGAAAAAGGCGTTCTGCGAAGCCTTCAAGCGAAAGGTGAGCCAATACACTCGGCTAGATGTTCGCTGGGCTATGCTTATGCCAGTATGGGGTGGCACCCCATAACGTATTCAATGCGCATACAAAACTCCTGAGGACGCTTGTCCCGAGTTTTGGGGCGCGCATGGCGGCGAACTCAGCTAAAGGGAGACAACGGGTGCAACAAGTGAAGGCCAGACCCAAGGCGGACCCTCCCCTCTGCGGCCCGCAGTTCGAGACGCTTCTGAGGCAGCATGGCTCGGTACGGTTTGACCAGCTGCCAGAACTGCAAGCAGTTGTCCTGCACATGCGGGAATGGGAGTGGGACGACCCGAGCACGACATACAAGGACTGGTGGAACGCGTTCGTCGCCAAGGTAAGTTTGCAGGCATCTCAGCTGGAATGGAAATGGTGCTAATTGCAGTACAATCGAAGTCCCAACACTGTCCTGGAGCACCACTTCCCTCTCATCTTGGACCTCGTCCCCGCGTTTGGCCGTCGTGCGGCTCGCAGCCCCTCGGCCCCCGTCTCCAGAACGCTCTTGGCACAGGTGATGCCATACCATTGCGCTGCCTTCGAACAGATGGTTCATGATCTGCGAGCCTTTGACTGGACGGCTCACGGTGCCTCTTTTGCTGCTTGGAGCGAGGATTTTACACGCAGGGTGAGTTGGTGTTTAGATGGACTGACTGACAACAGCACAATCCATCCTACAACCCCACCACAATCATGTCCAGGTACCGCCATCTCTTCTTTGACGCGTGTCCTGACTTCGCGAAGCGATCATCGCGCAAATACGATGCTAAAACTCTCCCAGCGCCTGACGGGATCAGCGCGCGGTCTCACAGCCTGTTCGACCGCCTTGTGAGAGATCTGAGGAGTCGTGACTGGTCGAAGCCGGGCTTCACACAAAGCGCATGGCTGAAAGATTTGGTCAATGTCGTGGGTCTCCATTACAGTCTCGCTAACGTTAGCTGGGCAACCATGACGCACTCCGTGCGAGGGGAATTGTTGCCACGTATGGTCAGCAGCTCCGGCGCAGTGTTCCCGAATACGCTCGGCAGATGGATCACAATCGCATTCACCGCAAGGGACGCCCATTCCAGTTGAACAAGAGTGCAACTTCGTCATCAATGTCCGCCGACGAACAGAACCAGCCAGCCCTGAGGGCCCCTCGCCGTCATCAACCCACCCCTCTTTCGCGGGCGACGACGGTGGCAGAGCGGCAGGCCAGGGCGCGCATTCTCGATTCGGCTGCCAAGCAGGTCAGCGAGGGTTACCGCCAGGACTTCATTGTTTTCGTCGATCAGATGAACGACTTTGACTGGACCTGCGATGGCGATCCGATGGACAGGTTTTACGACCACTGCAGGAGGCGCAAAGTCACTGTAAGGAGGCAGTGAGCGTATTTGTGCTTACACTCAGACGACCCAGCTTAGGCGAGTGATTGGGCACTATGGCTCACTGCTGCGACGGTGCTGCCCGGCTTTCGCGTCGAGGATGGAAGCGGACCGCCTGACTGGCAGCACCCGACATGCCAACGGACAGCGCGCCACTTCAAGTGAGAGTGATTTCGAGATCTTATCGCAATTTCCTTCCCCTTCCCGGAACGTCTCCCCAACACCGCCGCGCGCGGTAAGGACATCGGAGCACGAGCCTGAGCGCACTTCCCGGCCGCGGCCGGCACCGTACATCCGGCCACCCCGCCGTGAGGGCCCGCTCTCCTTCCCGTCCGCCCTCGCGTCCCTCAACGTCGAGGTTTACCGGCACCAGTCTTCCAGCAGCACGCTCCTCCCGCAGCTCCCTTCCTTCTCGGATTACCTGTCATCGGAAGCGCAGGCCAAGTACGACGCCTTGGTCGCCCGTATTCGCGAGCTTGACTCGGCGATTGAGGCGCGGCTAGCGAAGCTGCGTGAGGTCGCAAAGGACGTCGACCGGCTCCAAACGGCTGTCACGGCAGAATGGGCTGCGCTCCAGGCGTCTTCATCGGGCGAGACGGCTGAGACAGCGATGGACGTCGACGCCGGACCGCCACGAACGCTGGCGTGGGAGGACAAGCAGGCGGCAGCAGTGGTGCGGCGGAACGTGCTGCAAGGGCACCGTGCCGAGCTAGAAGGCATGCGTAACGAGCGTGCAAGATGCCTTGCCCGGGTGCGAGCAATCGATGAGGTAGTCGTTGCGGCGAAGGCGAAGATCGAGGCGGCGTTGATGGAGGAGGATTGAGAGGACCGTTGTAGTCATAGTCGCATGTGCAATTTGTACCTTTATCACTACACTGCTACTACTAGAGCTTGGCGCTCTGCTTAAACTTGGGGATCTTGTCCTTGACGAGCTTGCCCATCTCGCCGCCGAGCGCGGCGAGCCCGCTCATCGGGCGGACCATGACCTCGAACTCGCGAATGAGCCCGTCCTCGTCAAACCTGATGAGGTCGATGCCCTTGAGCTTCTTGTCGTTGACGTTGGCGCTAAACTCGAGGACGACGCTGAGCCCGTCCGAGGTGGCCAGCGAGCGGTAGTAGGTAAAGTTCTTGAAGACGGTGTTGACGTTGCGCAGGATGATGCCGACGGCCTCGCGCGACTTGTACGGGTTGAACGCCATGGGCGAGCGGAACACGGCGTCGGGGTGCACGATGCTCTCGAGGTCGGACATGTCGTCCTCGGCGATCATGCGGTGCCACTTGACGAGCGAGCGCGCGACGGCGGGCTTGACGTCGAGGTCGGCGGAGGACATTGCGGTGGGTGGGGCGGTGGGGTGGGGAGGGAGCGTGTGCGGCGAAGCGGAGTGGAGAGCTGGTGAGGACTGCCGTCAGCTCGCGCGACTTTATACCCACCGTCGACGAGTTGACGCGGAGTGTACAGTGTCGGAGATGGAGGCACGCGTCGGGGTCAAGTGGGGGCTGGGGCCCGGCATGCACCGGCCCACCAAGTTGCCGATCATTCCGCGGCGGGACCCGCTGACCACATCCACAGCTTTCGGCTCCGCCCAGATCGTGCCGGGGATAAGTGGGCGGTCGCCATCCTCTATCTCGGTGGCCGACGAGGCCGAGCCCCCAGCGAGCAAGGCAGGCGGCCCGGCGCCGAGGCGGGCATGCAAGCTCTCGGGCACGGCCCAAGGTTCTGGGGCGGTCTGTATCCCCACCGCCCCGATCGCTATCACTGCGACTCGGCCCACCGATACCCTGTACATATGCATGTCTACCGCTTGAACCAGCCCTTCTCCTTGGCCGCGCGCTCGCGCTGCTCCTTGAGCTCCCTCTGCAGATGCGCCGTGTTCTCGGCCGCCATCCGCGCCTGCAGCTCCATCCACCTCCGCTCCATGTTATCCGCGCTCACCATCCCCCGCCCGCCGTCGACGGCCGTATCCTCCTCCCGCTTGTACCCGCCCTCCACCACCCCAAGGCTGCGGCACACGCCCTCACCCTTGCGCGTGAGCCACGCGCCGTGCCGCAGCCCGTCGCGCCAGTGGCCCGGCAGCGCGCTGTATCCCACATATGCGCCGAGCAGCGCGCCGGCGACGCACGCGTTCGAGTCCGCGTCCCCTGCGCACATGATCAGGTCGGTCACCAGAGGCTCGAAGAGTGCAGCCTTGGCTGCCAGGGTGCTCTCCCCAGATGAAGCGGCGGCGGCGACCCGCCGCATTGCTTGGCGGAGGAGGAGCAGGCCGCTGCCCAGCGCCTTGTACACGTATCCGATGCCGTGGCCGTCGAGGTCCAGCTCCGCAAGTGAGCTGGTGTGCGTGTGTTTCCGGAGCTGGTGTCAGCTCCATCTCACCCTCTGAGGGCGACTCACCTCGTTGAGGACGAGCCCTGGCTCGTCCGCACCCATCGTCCCCTCCCTCTCCATCCCCGGGCGCACGGCGGTGTTGTACCGCGCCACCGAGCGCTCGATCACGGCGTCGATGTGCGCCTCAGTGACCACCTCTCCGCGGATCAGGCCACGCACGAGCGCCGTCACAATCATGCACGCCACGACGCAGCGGGGGTCGACGTGCGTGATTGCGCTAATGGCCGCCGCAGCATCCATCGCCTCCTCCTCGCTCTGGAACACGGACACCATCCCGAGAGGGTGAGTGCGCATGACGCTCCCATTCGGCGCAACGGTGCACTTGCCGCGCTTCCAGACCTTGTGTGCGGCGGCAACGGGGTTGTCGAGGTATGCGGGGTCGCGGACGATCGCGCCGACCGTCGCGCCCAGCCCTAGGGGTAGGGAGTCTAGCGCGCGCAGCCCCTGCTCGACCCAGACGCGCAAGCGAGCGGCTACGTCGGCGGGGGAGAGGGTGCCGTGCAGGAAGGAGAGGAGGATAAGGACGGCATGGTCTGTATCGTCTGTCCACTCGCCCAGCTGGTGCTTGAGGCGGTGCATGTCACGAGCGAAGGGGGTCGGCGGGGCCAGCGAGAAGCGGCGAGAGGGGTACTCGGCGGCGGCGCGCGGGGCTTTGAGGAACTCGGTGTAGAGCCCGATCGCGTCGCCGAGTGCCGATCCAACCAGCGTGCCGAGAATGCGGTCGTGGAGGGTGGCGTTGGCCAAGGAGGCTGGGTCGGGGCGCGACATTGTGTGAGGGGGAAAGGGCGGTGGGGGTGGGGGTGGTGTGGGTTAAAGCGGGCTGTCGGCCGCTGGGAAGGGATATATGGGTCTTATGAGGAGGCGCCGGGGTAATAAGAGGTAACGTGGAGTGTCCAAAGACTGGACATGCGAGATGAGAAGAGTAATGAAGAGTGGCAAACGATGGGATGTGGAGGATGCTGGGTGGATGTTTGCAGGTGGATGTTTGCACAGCCACTGCCAATTAAGCTTGTCCGATGGAATGCCGATCACCACACAAAATGTTTCACTTCCACACAGGTTGCACGTCGAAACAACTTTGGACGTACTGGGCGAGGGCAGAGCCAAGCGACAGCGCTTCTAGAGGTAGTAGACAATGTGCATCGTGTCGAACTGTACATGGTACATGTACCACCCAGCCCCCTCACCACTCACCCCCCTCCGCCCCGCAAGGGCCACAGGATGCTGCCCACGGTCCCAGCCCCCGTCCCCACTGGTGACGTGGGCTTGCATGATAGGGAGACGGCGGACGGTACAGGGGATGGTATGCTTGTAGCCCTGGCTGGCTTTCGGAAGAAGATCGTGGCCTCGTCCTCAGACTCGGAGTCAAATGGGGTAGTGGCCGACGTGTCGGACGGAGTATCGGACAGAGGGGTATCCGGTAATGGAGTTGACGGCGCCGAGGACGGGGCTTCCGAGGGCGTACTACGGATGGGAGCGTGAATTGGGGTTCTGGGGAGGCGGACAGCTGGCTCCCCAGACGCGGAGCTCGCGTTCTCCTCCAACTCCTGCAACACAGCCGATGTCGGCATCGAGTCTCGTCTAGCGCGCCCGCTTCGCACGACGTCCGCCTCGCGCTGCGTGTCGATGCGCACGAGCAGCTCGTCCCACATCTCATCGAGCTATGGCCAGCCCCACCTCTCTCACAGCTCACCTCATTCGCGGTCGGCAGCCACGAGACGAGACGGCTGGGGGACGACAGGCCCAGCACCTTGCTGATTGGCCCTCGAGTCGAGATTCAGGAGCGCCGTGCCTCGTGCATCCAGGCCAGTTTGTGCTGAACCGAAGAGCATACCCAACATCAAGGTTTGCGTACAACCCCGTGGGTCAAATGTGCAGTAGTATCAGGGAAGGGTGACTCGTCCATCTCGGAATGTCAGGAACCAGGAACATTTGGCGCGGAGTGCTGACAAGATGAGATGGTTAGCCGATGAGGGGCGCGTCGACGCGCAGCACTTGCGTTCCGCTTGAACAACGATGGTGGAGCGTCGGGAACATATGCAGATCCGCAGAAGGGCCGTGGGAAGTTGACTTCACTCGTGATTGTTTATTGGTGGAGTGTACGTCGCCACAGGTGGTGGCACATATTGCCAACACAGACAGCCGTTGGGTCGAGCGTAGCAGAGGGGGTTGTAAGAGATGTGGGAAGCAAGTGGACCGAGGCTCAGAGTAACACTATGATACATCTTGTCTTGCTTGGCTCACTGACACCGAAGCAAATGGCAGACGAAGGGGATGCTGGGTTGCGATGTGGTGTGATGATTGAACAAGTTGAACATTGAACGCGAATCGTGAAAGCTGTCGGTGTTGATGTTCGAAGTCACATTGATTGGCGATAGGACTGTGAGGATGCGACAATGCATGCCAGGAGACCGTTGACGGTCCGGTTACACGAGATGGACGGCATGGCGGAGGGGAACAATGATCGAGAGGCGGTGGAGGGCGGCGAGAAGCGCCCAAAGTCGCGCACCGCAGATTAGTTGATGAGGTCGGCCACACTCATGTAGGCTTGTCCTTGGCCGTCGTCGTAATCGCTGCTTGCTCGTCGTGGCTGTGGCCTGGGGCTGAGGATGCGGTCGGAAAAGAGAGGCGAGGACATCATTGACTCGTTATCTTGAACTGCGCTGAGGTTGAGGGGCTGCAGGGTAGTCGCTTCGGGACCCGCCCGCCTCTCATACGGGGAGTCGATGACCATGGACGTAAGAGACGGCGGTAGCTGTGAAACCCGGGCCGGAGCAGACTTCGACCCTCTTGGATCCGTGGGCATTGGGTGTATGCGCCGGCCGTGATGTCCGTAACGACCGTCCTCAAGACGATGATCGGAGCCTGGACCATCTACACGCTCATAGATTGAGGAGTGGGCTGGCATGCTCGAGCTGAGGAGCGTCGTCCGTGAAGACGGAGGAGGTGAGGCGATAGGGTTGGACGCCCAGCGGTGAGGTTGCGAGGTAGACATCGAGCGAGGTCGACGATGAGGACCGATGTGTGATTCGTGGACTGGTGCGTGGACTGATGCGAGACCGGCAGAGTCGTCACTACCCGTCCCTGTGGTGTCGCCAGAACCACCATGGGCGCTGCCGATGATATCGCGGCGCGGAGAGCGTTGACGCCAAGTACCGGGGGCGCTGGCATTGCCGTGAGGGCCAGTGGGCAGGAGATGGAAGTCGCTCTGCCCTCGCTGGTAGTCGACGCGCCGTTCGGGTCGGTAGAGGAGAGGGTGGGTGAAAGCTCGCGTTGGGAGCATCGGTTCTGGCGGCGCGTGATGGTTGAGCGTGACGCCGTGCTGGGGTTGAGCATATGATAGAGAGATGGGTGTCATGCGTGCTTGGGGAGGATATGTCGGAATAACAGAGGATGGCCATCCCATCGACTGCGCTAGCATATCCGGTGGGTGTTGTGATTGAACAGCATCGTCGGTCTCGCGCTCCCGGCGTCGCTTTTGGCGCTGATTCTGCGGACACCGTCAGCAGTCGAAGGGCATACGAGCACGAGCACAGAACATACTTGAAACCAAACTTGCACTTGGCGAGCCGTCAGGCCGATCTGCTGTGCCAAGGTCTCTCTCTCACTTGTTGAGGGAAACATTGTCTGCATGGTTAGTTGGCTCTCGGAAGTTCTCCCTCACCTGGTTCCATAGTCGGTTCAGAGCCTCGGACTGCACTCTGGTCATGAGCACTCGAGTCCGGCGGCGGTTCGGTGACTGAGCTTCCGTCGAAGTCTGTTGCCCTGTGGGTTCGCTTCGTTGTTCGGCGGCATCCACTGCATCCGTGCCCCGACTTCCGGCCCGTGATGATTGAGAATGGTCGGGTGACCCCGTGGGGGATATCGGAGAGCCACGGGAGCGGGACCTGTCGCCAGAGGAGGCAGCGTAGGGACTCGTGCGAGATTGCTGAGAGGCATGTTGGTGAGATGGGTGGCGATGAGGAAGTGGTGGCCTTTGTTGGGAGGAGGTGAAAGGGTAGCTAGGAGGACTGGTGTCGTCTGGCATCCTAGTGTGCTGTTCTGACCCGAGGGAATGGTCGGCTTCACTGCTGCGAGGCAATTGTCCGTGTTGGTAGACAGGCGAGTGAGAGTCTGGGTGATGTTGAAAGGAGTCGGATGGGTGCTGGACAGTCGACCATCGCGGAGCTTTGATATGTTCTTGTCCTTGGAGGTGACTGTCTGGCTCGGCTCCACCTTTGCGTTCCGGGACGCTGGGCTCGGCCACAGAGCCTGTTGATGCATGAGCTCCGACGACCTTGTCTTGCCTGCGCGCCATGGTAACCTGGTCGTGCCGGGCGTCCGGCGGCGATGCGCTCCTCGTTCCCTGAGACGTCCAAGGCGGCAAGCTGCTGGATGTCATGCCTCGTGGCCGGTTCTGCACGGTCGCTGGAACAGGGCGAGTTACCCTGCGCTTGTCCAGCGGACTAGACTCGCCGTTTAACGCGCGTGCCCTGATCGTCGGCGTAGACGGACGTCGAATCGAACGCAATGGCTGGGTGATTGGCTAGCCGGCAAAAGCGGAATGTCTGGCGCCGGATCTGCAACTCATGGTAAGCGCATGGAGGTGAGACACAGGTGGGGGGCTGTGGAAGGGAAGAGATGGCGGGCCTAGACCCAAGAGCAACAAACCGCTCTCCGACACCACCTCGACGGCCACGAACGATGCCAGAGACGGCCCCCACATGCTTACGAACGCCAACAATGCGTGAACGGGGTCAAATCATCTAGCGAGACATGTCCCTCCGTTGTCGCGCCCATCGCCCAACACCCCTCCCCTCTGTGAATGCGCCACCGCAAACAACCTCGCCTCTCGCCAAGTGGATCTCTCGTATTCAATCACTAAACTCACCAAGTGCACAATTCGGCGCCAATGGGCAATAGAGTGATTGTGGAGAGGCGGGTTGCAGGGTACCGTGAGTTTATAATTGGATAGTGCTTGGAGGTCTGGGTCTCGGATGATGTGCACTAGCTATCGGGCCGACGGTAGCTGTTTGTTGGGTTGAGGAATGGGAGACGGAGGGTGCGGGTTGGTCCAAGAGTTGTGAATGGACTGGCCTTGCGTGAATCAGGAAAGCACCCGACAGGACAGATACAAGCGTACCACGAGGAAGCGGGGGTGATGGGGTAGAGCAAGGGAAGTGAAGCAGCTCGAAGTGCTCGAGGTGCTAGAAGCAAAGACCAGGCCGGACAGGGGAGGAGGTCCGACAGCAACAGAGGCGGAACTGGAAAGTCGACTGTTCGGTTGACACGAGGGTGTAAGCGTACAGTGCGGAAACAGAGAGGACGAGGCCTAGACACTCGATGCAGCGCTTCCACAGCGTTTCCACAGCACTTCCACCTCGCGCGACGACAGAGGAATGAGACCAAAGATGGTTCAGGGACGGATACCCTGGACACTGGGCCTCCATGGCGGGCTACCCTGAACGCTCGGACCTAAGGCGTCGTTGATGACGATAGCCATAGCTCTCCTGCCTCCCTGTGGAGCTGCGCACCTGCCCCATCTCCGCTCCAGGTCACTCACCACAAAGTCTGCTGCAGCTCCTTCTCCTCTTGACTTAGCACCTTTGGGAATGGCACACACCCGGTTTCGCCGCAGGGGATCGGCTCTCGGTCGCTTCCGACCACTTGATGGATCGCGTCGGGCTTGCGTGGGGCTGCACCGACCGCTGAGTTGAACCGTGGGATCAAGCGGGCAGCCGCGAGTGGGGCAACGCCAAACTTCTGCGCCGTCAGTATGTGCACACATGTTCGCCACTCTATAGTATCGGAATCTCATCGGCTCTTCCCCGCACAGGAACGGAGACGCGCGATGCGCAATGAAAAGGGTCTCTCGGTGCCGCGCAGTAGTGGTCACACCTCGGTGCCGATTACTGTGCTCTGTCGGCGCGTATAAAGGACGGTGAACGGCTTATGTAGCAGGGCGTGTCATGCTCATCATGTATCCACTTCAGTGCCGACCAAGCCAGACCTCCCATCGCCTCAACTCTTTGCGCTCCTTCAGCCTGCTCGCTGTGGTCGCAGCAGCTGGGCATGTGACAAGGGTACGAGGCATAGATACGCTCACACTTGGCCACACGCGGTCATCACTCACCTCCTGGTACTGGTCCCAAACTCGGCAAGCTTGTTTATCTGAAGCAGAGACGCTTCCAGGCGGGCTTTTCTACCGACGTCCCGATGCGCTTCGACGATCGCCAGGAAGATGGCGGCCAAACTTGAGGTGAGCACAAGGCCAAGCGTGGTGGTAGTTGGACACAGAGCAGCAAGGGGAGGGGTGAGCTTAGTGTCGGCGCGGCAAACCTGCGGAGGTCGAGCGGCCGAACAAAGAAGGCAAAAATGCGGCCTCCCTCAGGCTGAAGCCGAGTGCGAGACCAGGTGGGAGGTTGTTTGTGGACGGGTATGAGGGTGGTAGGTGGAGAGGGATGAAGGGATAAGAGTGATGCGGAAACAGGGCGGCAGATGGTGAAGAGCTAGAGTCATTCTTCAAGGTGGCGCGCCTTGCGAGCAGCGGTTCTGGGCTTGCGCGGGCAGCGCATTTGACCTGCGCGTTTGACCAGATGGTGGGGTGGGTGGTTATCCTTCCAGTGTGTTTACTTTCGAGCGCACGGTCAAGGACCAGCCAGGGCAGGCGTGCGGCTGGTGGAGAGGTGGAGAAAGGGCCGGAGAGTCGACTCACCAGATCGCCAGATCAACAGTGTACGCGTTCAAGCGAGCTGTGGAGTGGCGGGTGAGCGGGGAAGCGGAGTAGCGGATTGACGGATATGCGGAGTGGCGGAGTAGGCTGCACTAGTACAACCGTGCAGTGCAGTGAGGAGAGATCGAGAGACGGAGAGTGTGAGTGACCCTGGAAAGTGGTACCCACCCCCTAGGGTCTGAAAGTGTCAGTTTAGCCCAAGCAAGTCTAGAACACCTGCCCCCCTCCCTCCATCACGCCCTCTGCTGCCTCGTCTCCAAGATCGACTGGCCCCCCAGACTCCCAGCCCACGGCTGTACGCTCAACAACCCCCACACCCTTCATGTTCTTTGTTGTCTTGGGCGCGCGTGGTGTTCACCCGTCCCTTCGGTGACCACCCGCGAGCGTTGATACCGCACTTCCGGTCCTCCAGTGCACTCTTCCAGACTCGGCTGTCCGGCGACGCTTAAGTGTCCCGGCCCGAGTATACCCACTGTACCAGTTCCAGAGTAAGAGCGGGACCCAAGTCGGGGTTGTGGGCGGAGGGTCGGGGGTCGTGAGACGGTATCAACGGTTGGGCGTCTCGAATCGCAGGTTGATGTCGTAACGAGGTCCGAGTTCGGTATGCGGTGCGTCAATGCCCACAAAGTGGGCCAAGAAGTTGTCCAAAGTAGGGAGGAGGGGAGGAGGAGAGAAGGACGGGATGCTGGGCAGACTTTGGATGTAGGTCGGAAGGATGAAGGAAAGGCGGGGATGGAAAGAGGGGTGGAGGTGGGGAAGAGAATTGGGGAAGACAGGTGGAGGCCGAGTTGAGGCTGGAGGAACGGCCAGTGGGTGAGGAATGACGGGAGGACACGAGTAGACGATGCCAAGGACGAGTCGGCGGAGGAGAGAGGAGAGTGAGGAGATGAGAGGGAGAGGGAGAGGGAGAGGGAGAGGATGGTAGTAGATGGAAGTTGGATCGAGGGATGAAGAGTAGAGTAAAGTGTACAAGAGTTGAATCGCGGTACTGAAACGAAGGGAGAAGGAGACTGTAGTGTGTCTACCTCACAAACATGCCACCCACGCGCAATCACTCTACACCTCTGTGTCTCTCCTCTGTGTCCCCACCCATGCCGCCCATGCCGCCCATGCCGCCCATGCCGCCCACCGACAGCCCACACCATGCACACCAACCGCCCCCCATAACATACCCTAAGCCCTCTTCCACGCCACCGTGCCCACCCCAGCTCCACCCGGCGCTACATTATCAGCCAACATTCTCCGCCCGTAACCTCGCCGTCTCTTTCCCCTGTTCTCTAGTTGGTTCTGTGTGTCCCAGTTTCGCGTGTCTATTCGGCTCTGCGCCTCGAATCGTAACAGAAGACCAATCAGCCAACCACAGCACCGGATCCAACCGGATCCAACCGTGACACGGGCAGCGAGTGCGCCCCCCTCCGCGGGCGCATTCGTCTCTGCCTCGTCCGCGCCGCCCGCGCCGCCCCCCTTCGTCGACGCTCGCTACCGCCCCCTCCTTGCGCACGCCCGCCAGGTTCTAGGCTCGAGGCGGTGCCTCTGCATTGGTAAGCTTCTACCGGGCACCCCTGCGCGGCATGGTGACAAGGAGACAGGGAAGTCGGGCCTGCCGCTTGTTCCCATGCTCGTGTACGCAGCTACCCCGCCTCTTTCGATCCCCTCCCCTCCCCTCCCCTCTTTCACGCATGGCCATTCACAAAACAGGGGCGCATGCTCGACAGACAATCCACCAGCGCACCAGTGCACAACCCGCCCATCATACAATTTCCATCCGGCTTGGCATGCCCTATACATGACAGATACCACTGCTTGCTTGCCCACTTGGAGACGCACTCCGATACCTTGGGTCACCCTCGGAGGAAAATGCGCCACACCAAGCGACCGCCACATCAGTGAGTATGTTAGCCTCGGCTGTTGTGTTATCGCGGCTGAGGGTCTTGATTGGGGTGGGGATGACATGCCTGGTCCGTGCGAGGCTATCTCGAAGCCTTGGCGCCCGGTCCCCGAACATCGGCGCCGGCATCGGTTTCCTCGGCACCCTGCCGATCCCGAGGGCCCAGCGGCGACGACGACCAGCGCCAAGCGAAGCAGGGCGCGGATCGCGGAGATCACAGAGAAGTGATGGACGGGGCGCAGAACACAGCCTTGCATCGAAACTGTCACCAGTACAAGCATGGCAAGAGAATGGGCCCGGGTTGGCTCAAACACGCCCGGGCGTAGCTCGCGGATAACCTTCCTGTGCCCCACAACATCAGAGCAACCCGTCGTGTCGTGCCACCGAGCTCCACCTCCATCCGCTCCTTCTTCGCTCCGGATAGCTTCTGCTCGGCACCACTAGAGTGTTCATGGACGGCCCTATGCATGAGGGTGGGGGGACGGTGTGCAATCGCGGGGTTGTCCAATCCCTAGCAAATTGTCCCTGGTGGGGGACGGCGACGCGTGTCCTCTTTCGGTCCTTCCACTCGCCGTTCGCTCATCCCAACACACACTAAAATGGCCTTTGCCGTCCGTCGTATCCGTTGCCGACGCCGGCAGTCTCGGCAGCCAGGCAGTGCATCGCTGCAATTGTCGGCCCGTCAGCGCCGGCCCCACACCCACACGCATTCCTCGACACGGCGCCGCGCCGTAACGCGCGCTCTAAACATGGCACCTCGACTCGCCCACCCACCCGCCACAACGAACACGTCCTAAACCATCGCCAGGACGCCCGTGAGCAGGCCCACTCATCGGTGCATATGGCCACGACCGCCACAAACGCCCTTTCGATGCTAAGCGAGGTGGGGTTTGAGCGGAGTGTGGCGCCGCCGTGCCGGCGGTACCTGTTCACCACCATCGCCGCCATTGGCAGCGGAACCTCCCCACCTCGCAACGCCAGCGCATGGCCAAGAATAGTTGCCCACCCGAGGACGTGGGCGAGAGACATTTCGTGGGCGTTCCCGGCGCAAGATGACGTGAGGCTCTCGTGATGAGAGGGAGAGCCCGAGGTCAGTGGTCCCACATGGTGTGCTGTGCAGTACCCCGCGCGACATCTACGACACTTCCAACAGCGTCGAGCTGGCCTCCGCTAAGCTTGGGGTTACAAACCTTTTTGTGATTAGCGCTTTCCGTGCTCTGGGTGTGTCTTGAGGAGGGTGCAAGCTCACCCTCAGAGAATGTGCTGAGACACAGAGGTGCTGCGACCCCCCACGATATCCCACACACTACAACCAGCGGCGAGCAGTCCTCTGCGACACTGCAACTCGAAAGGCTTTTTGTGAGTCACCCACGGCTTTGCCTGTGGCATGGCTCAACGTTCTCCCCACCACCACCAGCACCACCACCAAGTTCCGGCAGAGGAGGAGATTGCGAATCGCGGGCATTCTGGCATAGTGGCCGAGGTGGACGGTTCCCTTGTCCTGCCTCGAAGAATAGCCCAGGCCTGTCCCGTTTTAGTGGCGAGGTAGTTGACTGTCGTGCGCGGCGGGGATGCCACGAGTGGCGGAACTAGGCTGAGGTGATCACTCGGGCCCAAGGGCGTCGCAGTAGGTAGAGGAATGAACTTGATCCATCGTTGGGATGCAACTATGGACAGACTAGGCTTAAATATGGACAGGCTGAGGGCGCATGGGCCGCCACAGAGCCACAGTGGCAGTGCAGGCGTCGTGGGTGGCGGCGTGGCTGCAAGGCTGCGCATGACATTGGCACTGGCCGCGGTATGCAGGCACCCTCGGAATGCGGCGTCGCTGGGCGGGGTGGACCAACGCTGGCCAAGGCAGTTGTGGTGGACCGAGACGAGATCGTCAGAGAAAACCGTGCAGACTCCCAGATTCCGCCGTCCATGTGATACCGACCCCCCTCGTTCCCCGGACGCTGATCACTGTCACATATCAGTCTGCACACATACCAGTCTGCACACGGCACGGAGGCCCTGTTCGCCTCCCTCACGTGCCGCGCGCCACCAGTGTCAGTCTCAATGGCAGACCAACATTCCCGCCCGGATGCGGTTCCACCCTCAGAAGCTCTACTCGGATTCCACCGCCCCGCCCGACCTACCTAATGAGCTAAATGACACTTAATGTTCATTGACGTCGCCGCGCAACGGCTTCTCCCTCGCACGAGAGTGCCTGCCGCTCGGATGCTTCTCCGAGGGCAGCAGTGCCTCCCCGGAAGCGTGGCGGACGTCACCCCGCGCCACTTGTTCGGCTGACCTCCATGTGCCGCAGCCACCACCCAGCATTCCGCGGCCAGCATCACATGTCCTTATCACGGGGATAATCCTCGGCTTATGCGCCCCTGCCGATACCCCCGAGTTGAGGATGAGGTTGGTGTTCTACGGAGATTACGCGGCGCAGGCACGTTTAGGCCGTGCGCGGGATGGGCCGATGCTGCGCGGAATGTGGAGCGCCGGCCGTGGGGCTGGGCTTGGCGGAATCAGCGCTGCGCCGCACGGGCGGCTATGGGCGGTGCTGCGGCCGCGTCTCTTCGGAGGGGGTGTCTTGGGATGTCTTGGGAGTGTCTTGGCCTGGGTGCGTGGACGGGAGCGTGGCGCGTGGGCACGCGTGGGCACGCGTGGTGCGTAGGGATTGGGTCGGTGGGGCGCTCGGCCTAGGCCTGAATGCATGTATCACAGCGGTTCAATGGATCAATGCGCAATGCATCGCACGTGGGCGCTTGGACATAGCTGCACGCGTGGCGTGGTCGCGCGTTGTCTCGACCGTGGATCCAGACATGCGGTGGTGCGGATCAAGACGCGATCGGGGTAGTCGCCTCGACGCGCTGCCGCGCGCGGATTACTGGAACGGAGCTTGAGCCTGGAACCGGAACCAGCGGCGTCAGGCGGACTGACCTCGCCTCTGGAGCTCGCCATTGCACCGCCTGCAGATCGCTGGAACTGGGAACGGCGCTGGAGCTGGTGGTGCCCCTCAGGCAGAGCCTGACGCCTATCGTCGCCCGGCTCGGCGCTCGCTGCAAGAGCTGGCTCCGAGGCGCGTCAAACGGTATACCCGAAGCGGTGTGCCTGACAGCGGCGCAGTGCGCCTGGCAAGGCGAGTTCGTTGCGGATCAGCAGAGCGCGACACACCGTCAGTAGCGCGCGACACACTGCCATGTCATGTCCCAGTCTCACCCTCGCACCCTCGCTCATTCAGCGTCACCCACCCACCCTCACCCTCACGGCCTCGGCTGCCACCGCCACCGCCACCGCCGCGCAGCATACCGTCCACAGCCGGGCGCCGGCGCCGGCGCCGACGGGAACAAGACGGGCCGGGCGGCGGCGGAGACACGACAGCCGCGGCTGATGATAGATCTCGGAGCGTGGTGCGAATCGTGCCTGCATTGAAGAGGCGGTGGCGCAACGGATCTCGCGGCGGGGGGGGCCGGCGCGCATTGGGTAATTAATTGAGTGGGGGAGGGCGCGGGTTATGAATGTCTCCAAGGAGGGATCTGTGCTGTTGAGATTGGCAAAGCGCCGTCGGGCGCATGTCGGACGGGAGTGTCGGCGTGTCGGGCGAGAGGGTGCGAGACAGACGTCGATGGCGCTGTGTTGCACCAGCACCGCAACTCCTGAACTGCGCGAATTGGGGGTGTCGTGCCTTCATCGTACGAGATGGCGAGGGTAAGTGCGGGGTGAGTGCAAGGTTTGAGACAGTGGTCAGGTGGCCGGATGAGAATGGTTCACAGAAACAGAATGGCTGCATCAAAGTGATGATTGGTTGTTGTACATGAGGTTTGCCAAAGTACAGGCGGCGGGCCGGAGGTGTTGGAACACGAATGGAATGAGTGGAAGTGGGGATGGGAATGGGATGGTAGTGGAGACGCCGCACCCCCAGACGCTACGCTTCGAAAGACTCTCACCTAGCTCGGAGCCGCCGAGCCGTCACGTCTAACAGGCGCGACAGTTCACTGCCCGGCACCGTCCTCTTCGCCCCCTTCTTGCTGCCAGCTCGCGTCTTGCTAGTCTTGCCTGAGCTGGACAACTCTGCCCGGGCCGCGTTGAGTGCCTCTTCAATGGCTGACCGGTCAAGCACTTGAGAGCTAGAAGGGCTTGGTGGAGAAAGGATCTGAGAGACGTAGACGACAAGGTCCTCGTCTATCGACCAAGATCAGTTGACGAGCGAATGCAGATAGTTGGCTTGGACGCACCAGTTGGCTCGGCTCTGTCGAGGTGCACGTGCTCGCACTCGTTGTCCGTGCATTTGCCTCCTGCCGCCTCAAAGGGGCAGAGCTCAATGTTGGGGTTGCGCTGTAACCGGTGAGTCAGTATGATCGAGGACATCCGTCCCCAATCGATGGTGAGTGTCGACTCAGCGTCAGACGGCGGCGAGAATCTAGACGCGAGCTGGCGGTACTGGGTGAGAAGGGGTTTGTAGGGGCGGAAGTTCTGTCCCTTAGCTGCAGGTCGTTGGTCAACATACGCTCTGCGCCAAACAGGCGGTCGTGGCTGGCGTAAGGATGAGAACATGATGTGACGTTACCTCTCTCAACACCGGAGCTTGACTCTGTGGGAGAGACGTCAGCATCAACGACAACAGCAGGCCAGCCCGACTCACCTGGCTCGTCTATGTCCATGCCCTCGTCTGAGTCGTCAGCGTACGATGGTTGCCATGCAAACCTTCGGCGGTGACAAGCAGGTCATCGCCCCCACCGTCTGTTGCGGGTGCTATTGCAGACGCCGAAGCCGTGGCTGGGTCCCCGAACGCCCCCTTGATGGCCGACTCAGCGATACTGCTCGCGGTAGCGGGCGTTAAAGCGCCAGTGGGCGTCGCCTGCGCTGACGAGGTCTTCTTCTTCTCCGCGAGCTCGGCGATGCGCGCGCGGAGGCGGCGGATGTGCTCCTCCTTCTCTGCGATCGCGCGCGCCTTCTCCTCTTCCCTGTGAATGACCTCCCACTCGGGCGGGATCACAATGACGGGGGGGACGATGACAGGCGTCGGCTGCTCCTCCGCTTCGCTGTCGCTGTCGGTGGCGTCGTCCTCAAGGTCGTCGAGAGGAACGTGCAGGGCATTGGGGCGCTGCGCCGTGATACAGAAGATCTTGCGACGAGGGCGCGACGCACTCGAAGGCCGTGACGGCAGGTCCATCAGGTCCTCGGCATGTGGGCGCTTTATTCCTCGAGAGCTCGTGCGCGAGGGCGCACGGGGTGCGGGTGCCTGTATGGGGGTGGGCGCCATGGGCACGTCCGACGGTAGTTGCGAGAACATGGTGGGTTCCGCCACCACTGGTGACGTCCACACCTGTGAAGACGCTGCCGTGCTCACATTGGTCGACTTGGCGGACTCGACGTCCGCGCCATTCTCCGCGGTCACGAGCTCGCCGTCCTCAATCTCCGTGTCTAAGTCCATGGGGACCTCAGTCGCCGACCCAGAGGACTCGCGCTCGGGCGCTGCCGCTTCAGGAGGCGTGGAACTGCGCGATATGGGCGCTGGGGTAGGGAGAACGGGGGTGCCCGGGACGGACGTGGGCGTACTCTTCTTCCGGCGCATCGAGTCCAGGAGGCGGCGGCGCGCCTCTGCGAGCTCATCTGCACGTGCAGAGGGAAGCGGAGGGGCAGGAGGGGGTGGGATCGACGGGGGCGAGGGCACGCGTGCTGCCTTGGGACGTGGGGCCGGGAGGGGCTCGACCACGGGCGCCGGGGGCATCTTCGTGGGCGGAGGTGGCGGTGGAGGGGCGGCCGCAGGCTCTGGTGGACGCGCAGGACTCGAGACGCCATCATCCGTGTCGTCCCCATAATCCAGCGTCGCAGGGAAGGACGCCGCGCTGTCCAGGTCGCGTCTCTTGCGTCCCTTGCCCCTCGTCTGCTGCGTCGGGGCGAGGGAAGGTGGGAGCGTGGCTGCAGCGGATGGTCGGGGCATGGGCCGGTAGGTGTCTATCGGAACAGCGAAGCCGGAACGGGGAGGTTGAGGAGGTTGCGAGGCGGACGGACGCGAAGGTAAGAAGGGCGGAGTGGGCCAGCTAGACATGGGGGTAGCGCGGAGCGGTATTGGGGGAAGAGGGTGCTGGGAGGGTCGGGGAGAAATCTGCAGTGGCTGGGGAGGCACCATACGCTCGACCATGGCCTCCATCGAGCTGTCGGAGCTGGGACTCAGTGCGCCGCTGTTGGCTGCGCCGCCAGAGGTGTGAACGACGACCTCGACATCTGGGCTCGAGTTGCGGGACGAGTTGGCCCGCGACGCACGGGTCGACCCGAGCGCGTCCGGGACGCCAGGTGTCCCGCTGCCCTCGCGTATGGGCGAGCGCGCCTGCCACAGCTCGGGTCTGCTGTCGATGACCTGGCGCGGCTTAGGCTTGACCTTCTGCTTGGTTAGGTACTCCTGCACCACCTGCCGCACGAGGTGCGGAGGCGCGCCGCCCGCGACGAGCTGGTTCGGGTCGACATCGAGCTCGTGCACCAGCTCACGCAGCTCGTCGAGGTACAGTGCCTCCTCCTCCTTGGACACTACGCGTCAGTACAGTCGAGGAAGGCGGGGAAGGTGGGCTCACTGGACGGCTGCTCGGAGTACGTGGGCTGGCTGGGGGACACCGTGACGACTGTCGATCTTGTGATCGCCGAGGACGAGGACGCGGGCGTGTGCGCGGCATGCGCAGGGCCTGCCTTGATTGGGGGAAGGGTGAGGGGAGGGGTGCTGTCGCTGATCTCGCCTTCCTCGCGGTCAGACTGCGCCGGAGACGCGTTCTGCGCTCTCTTCTTCCCCTTGGCCTCCTGACTCTTCTTTAAGCGGCTCTTGAGCGCCGCCTCGCGGAGCGCGTTGACGTCCTGCCCGGCGCCCTTGCTGGAGCAGGCGCGCTTGGGCGAGGCAGGTCGGGAGTAGGGTCGGGTAGGGGAGGCGGGGCGGTTGGGGGAGGAGGGTCGTGGAGGAGCGGGCTTGGAGGTGCGGGGATCGGCACGCATCATGCTCGATGTTGCCGATCCCATCGGAGTGGCTTTGGAGGGCGGGATGATGGTGTTGATGCGTGGAGAAAAGAGACGAGGCAGTTGATAAGTGGAACGGGTCGGCGGTTCAGACTTTGGTGGGTCTGGTGGAGACGGAAGCAAATTGTCAGTTCTGTGTGGTGGGTGGCGACGCGGGTGTGTGTGTGCCCGAGGTGATCGGGAGATGGACTGATGACGAGGAGACGGGAGATGATGAAGGAGGAGGGATGAAGGATGGGGAGAAAGGAGAGTGAGAGAGAGAGAGAACAGTCGGGAACAAAGGTGTGTGTCGAGTCCATTTGTAGCAGGTGAGTCGGACACCGCGACGCCAGCCACCTCCGCCAGGCCAGATCCCTTCGTCGCCACTGGTGGTCCGGGTGGTCCGTGTCACACAGCTCTCGGCCACCACCAGGTCAGCACCTCGATCTATGCACTCAACAACTCTGCTTGCCCGCGACTTGCCCCTTACACAGCAGCTTGGTGATACAAGAGCTCGAGACATGACGACGAGTAAGCCGAGGAAGCTAGGAAGGTGGCTAACGCAATGGAGCTCGGGCCACCACGCGTCGCCTTCGTGTGACATGTGACACACACCTCTGGTACATCCTTGTACCTCTCTCGACACCCTCAAACGCGTCCGAACCGCGACTCACTCTGATGAGCGCCGTCCTGCCGCGTCCGCGCGACGACGCCCCTCCTCAGCCCCCTCCTACCGGCTCGTCGGGGCGTGACTAACCTCCCGCCCTCCTGCTTAATCTGCTACATCCGCAAGACCCCATACAAAAGTGTAGTCTCTACCGATCTCCCACTGTCCTACATGCTACAAGGGCTAAGCTCACGAGCGCAGCGGCTCGAGGAAGCTGCACATTGCGACGCCGATACGTCCGTTCTCAGACCGTGCGATCTGCTGTCAGCTGCGATCAGGCGTGCAGTAGCTCACCACCGCGCCGTCATTGTCCACTCCTGCCTGCGAGTACGGGAAGTCGTGCAGCTCGGCGACGCGGCCGATCTCATGGAAGACGTCAACCATGTCGCCCGCCAGGAGGGGAAGGAAGCGGAGCCCGTTGAAGCGCAGGTCGCCGAGCTCGATGGGGTCAAAGTCTGCGACGGCGCAGCACGAGTAGAGCACCCGCGCGTCGCGCCATGTCTCGCCCGCGTCAGGCTCGTCGATGCCCATCGGCGTTGTGTATGTCTCCGGCGTTGCGTGCGTGTCGGGCGTCGCATCCTCGCTGTGGGGCTCGCGCGGCGGCTGGAGGAAGTACCCGTCCGCCTGGGGCGGCTTGAGGTAGTACCCGTCCGTGGGAGGTGTGGTGTCACCGAGACCGAGCGCCGAGAGGCCTATGTCCTGCTGCTGGTATGTGACCGGGTGTGCGTTGCCGTACAGCGCCTCATTCTTCTGGCTGTCGAGCGACAGGTTGTCAAAGGTGAACTTGTCGTTCGTGGTGGGTATCCGGGGCAACCCGAACGAGTGCCGCTCGCTGTCCTCCGCATGTGACTGGGCCGCCGATGACCTCGCGCTTGTGCTCTTCTCGCGCCGCAGGGACGGCCTCTTCATCAGCAGCGTGGAGCGGGCGCTCGGGTTGCTGCTGCTCCCGCTGAGGCTTCCGCTCAGCGAGTCGAGGAGACTGGTGCTGCTCTCGCGGCGCCGGTCGCGGTGGCTGGCCCTTCTAATGAGGCTCCCAAAGATCGATCCAGAGTCAGGTCGAAGCTCTGGGCCCGTCGACCCGGGCGGGGTCTCGACGTTGAGGCTGACGGAGCGGCGACGCGGGTTCGACGAGTTCGAGGGAGGCTCCAACGACGAGTGCGGTGACGCCGTCATGCTGGGCGTGTTGCGGAGCATCGAGGATCTCGCATCGAACGAAGGGGTCTTGCGATGCGAGGCGGGTCTAGACGACGCCGTGAAACGCTTCGAGCTCGGCGCGCTCCCGCTGCTCCCGCCACTGGCGCGGCTCGTGTGGCCGGCGTTGAGGTTGTTGGCACGCATCTGCGTATCGCGTGCCCCGTCACCGCCAGTGATCTGCAGGCTCTTCATGACGTTGTTGGGCTCTCTCCAGCGTTCAAGCCAGGCCTTGTGGATCCCGCGCGATGTCGATACGTCCATCCGCACCTCCTTGTACGAGTTCGCGATCATGGTCATCTCGGTCGGTTCGGTGAGGTACTGTGCCGAGAACAGCGCAAGTGTGTCGCGCAGCGTCTCGAAGTACTTGGACTGAGCGGTGATAAAGGCCCCCAGCGACATCTCGTAGATGCGCGAGAAGCCCTCCAAGAAGGCCGGGAGTTCCTCGAGCAGCTGCGAGTGGACAGTCACGTACTCGCTAGCCTCCTGTAGGAGGATCTTGTCGATAGATTTCTTCGCCTGGCGGTGGGCGACGTAACGCGAGTAGACGTCCGACTTCTCGTCGAGCTTGGCTATGATGGCCAGTGGGTTCTTCGCCGTCTCGCGCAGCTTCTCGAGGTTGACAAGGATGGAGTTGCGCACCGTGTTGTTCTGAGGTCAGCTTCTGCGAGAACAGCTCAGCTCACCATCTCCTCCCAGACGTCGGTCAGGATGTTGTCGAGCACACCAGAGAAGCGAGCAACCTTCTCGATCCGATCATCGTTCGTGACTCTACGTCCCAGGGCGTACCACTTGAGGAAGTAGAGGTTGATCTCCATCTTCTGGCGCAGGAGCAGCCTCGTCGCCTCGCACCAGTCGGGCAGCTCCACAAGGAGTCTCCGCACATTGCGCTCACTGTCGGACAGGCGCTTGGCCAGATCCTTGAGCTGCGACTGGGCGTACGGGGTGATGTGGAGGATGGCGTTCTGGTCGTGGCCCGGCGCGGCCTTGTCCTTCTTGAACCGTCCAAGCAGACGACCGCCTCCAGCACGCTTCGGGTCCTTGACGAGGTTGACCGAGGACGACGACCTGCCGCTTATCACGCTCGACCGGCCGCTCATGACGCTCGAGATGACGTCCTTGCGGCGCTTGGCCTCGTCGACCTCCAAAGCGAGCGACCTGGCGCCCTCTGCGGCCTGGCGGATGGCAAAGTAGTCGGGATGCGCGGGCGTAGTGCACGACAGCAGGTCCTCGAACAGCAGCGGGTACTTGGTGACACGCTGGACGGGCTTGATTAGCATCGAGTCGAGGTTCCAAGCGTGCGTGTGGGCCTTAACTTTGGACCAGCAGTCGTTCAGGTACGCAGAGTACGACGGGTCGTTCTGCAGTTCCTGGAGTCGAGCGCTCGCCTGCGCCTGTCGCGAGCAGTAGTAAGTGTACAGTGGGCGAAGGCGGGGTAAAGACTTGAGGAACGCCTCTCCGAGGCGGTCAGAGCCTCCCTCTCCACCAGGTGTGGAGTACTCGTCCTCCGGATTGCCGAGTGCAGCCTCGAGCTCAGTCGCAAGCATGTCGGAGACGGCAGCCATGGTCCCGATGTTGAGGAAGATGGTCTTGACATCGGCCGGTGAGAGTGGACGGACCATCCCAACACGCGCCACCCCGTTCATGGATGACGGTGTCGAGGGCACCTTCGGAGAGGGCAGCAGCGACGTCGACGATGACGCCGCACCCGATGCAGGATACGTGAGATCCACAGTGCTGCCTCCCACGTCGCGCGGGCTCTTGATCACCGGTGACATGATGCCATTCCATGTGTTGGACCAGCCCGAGTCGGCACCGCTCGTCCTCCGCTCGTGTCCACTGGTGCGCCGCGGAGGTCCGTCGGCCTGGTAGCCACTCGTACGCAGACCGCTGTCGCCCTGGTGAGCGCTGGTACGGCGCCCGAGCTCCTCCATCGGTGAGCCATAGGTAGAGCTGCGTCTTGAGTGTCGCGATGAGTCCATAGGCGGCGTGCTGGCTTCGGAGCCGTGGACGCCCGAGTCGGGACGGAAGAACTGCCCTATGTAGGCATCGCGGATGAGGGCAAGGTCGTTGGCGTGTGTGCGCTCGGTGTGCGCGAGATAGAACTGCCCTATGTAGGCATCGCGGATGAGGGCAAGGTCGTTGGCGTGTGTGCGCTCGGTGTGCGCGATCTCGCGCACAAGGTGGGCACGGCGCGACATGTGCTGCGGTGAGGGCGAGCGGGTGACCGGGGTCGACGCAACAAGCATGCTCTGCGGGCGTGACGAAGCGGCGTGGGGACGAGGGGAGACGATTGGCGGCTGGAGCCCAGTACCAACGGGGCCGGTGTTGGACCTCACGAAGCCGGGCGAGCCCAGCGCCGCCTCGATCTCAACCGCCTTGCCGTTCTGCGCTCTGTTCGGACCGATCTGGGGCATGGAGGGGGAGCGCATCGTAGGGTGGCCTTGGCCGGGACGCTGCGGCGTCTTCGGCGTCTTCGGCGTGTGGGGGGTCGCCGGCAGGTCCTTATCCACGAACTTGTTCGACACGGGGGTGGCCGGGTTGTCCTGCGAGAGTCAGCAGAGTCAAGCACAGATAACTCACCTCGTTGTGCGGTGGTCGTGCCCGGAGCGACGAGTTGCGCTTCTGACCCCAGAGCACGCCGTCTATCAGCGTCTCTTGATGGTCGTGACCTCCA
>JAMALN010000541.1:0-25973 GCA_023630115.1 Cutaneotrichosporon sp. PK4640 | reverse complement strand
ACCTTTCCTCTTAGACCGCGCACGTTCAGTCGAGTGTACGATGGTGTGAGGGGGCTGATATGCAACAACTTTCTCTCGTGTACTATTTGGGCGCGTTGTGTGCTAACCAGAGGGCGCAGTGAGGCCTCGCGGTGACCCGATGTGCCCGAAGCGAGCGTGCAAGCGAACTCGGCGCAAGTTGGCCCTCGCCATCGCTCCAACGGACATGTCCGAGCCCGATGGACGGACGCCCGAGCGCCAGCGGCGGGTCAGAGCGACCGCGTCCGCGCGGACGCCCCGAGCTGTCCGGTCCGGGGTGACGCGTCCGAGCGACGTGGTCTGGGCGGGCGGTGCGTGCGTCGCTTATCGGTGGCGGTGCGTGTCCCCAGTTGTGTGGTGGAGGGATGTGCGACCCCAGTTGTGCATCCCCAGTTGGAGGGTCTGTCCGAGCTGCGCTGCGGAGTCAGTGAACTGCGGAGTCAGTGAATGTGTCCAGGCCATGACGAGGGTGGCTAGCGCAGGATCACATGGCAGGTGGAGGACCTCCACCTAAAGTCTGGTGTCCCTCCACACCTCGTGACCTGCACCCCGAACCGACGCGCGGCACATGCCCGCCCACGCGCTTGTCCACCTCGCGCCCAACCTGCCTAACACAGCAGGTCAATCTGCGGTAGGAGGCACGGATGCCGAGAGGCGAGGTCCGGCATGTACGGTGCGCGTGTACGGCATTGCGGGGCATGCGGAGCGCGCGCTAATTGAGGGCAGGTGACAGGGGGGACGGTGCATCAGTGAGCGGGATGGGGCGGACGGCATATGAGGGGGGATAGCATCCGAAGACATGTTAGTTGGCGGGCTGGGGGGAGGCGGTGCCGTTCCTGCCAGCCCGTGTTTCTACATGTCGCTGCAGGCAGGCAGGCACACGATGCCGTGCATGCCGAGCCCGGTGACGAGGCAACACCTGTCAACGTGCAGAGATGCGACACCGAGGCACTGTGCCATGTGCCACGCTGTCGACATGTCGATATGTCGAGCGACTCGGTGTGCGTCACGACTGAGCTTACGAGTTTGGTTGCAATCGAGGTGCCGAGGTAGCGCGTGCACATGAAACGCATGGCAGACGCCGGCGGTGGCGAGAAGACGTCGGGCGGTGGGCTCGAGCGCGATCGTGCGCCCGCCATTTATCTCCACGACCACCGTTCGGGGAGACAGATCCTTGGCGCTCGGCGGGCAGTCGGGTGCGCGCCGGGCGCAGGGCGCGCAGATCGGCGCCATTTGTTGCCTCTCCAACGGAGCAGCAGATCTGCATGCGAGTGGGAGTCGCAACTGGAAAATGAAACCGATGTGCAGATTACTCGCCCTGCCCCTGGCCCTTTGGTCACGCCGTTTCAGATTCGTCGGTTCTGCGCGGGAAGCTCGGTGATGGCTCTGAGCGTTTCAGCGCCGGGATGGCCGGTGAGGGGGGCGGATAGACGGGCGGGAGGCGCCACGGAACGCGGCGAGGGGCCGGATGTGCGGGAGATGCGCGATGCCGTAGCCCCGGTGGCGCCGGGCATTTTTGTTTCTGTTTCTGACTAGCGCAACTTGGGGAGACAACTTGGTGTGGAGAGCAGGGATCTCCAGTTCAAGAGCCTGGACTTGCCCGGAGTATCACAAATCACACGCCACAACCCCAGACGAGTCAACTGCCTCCGAGTTAGCCGTAGGGACGGGGCGGACACGTCAGACGCGTCGGACAATAGCCGTAGGGAGATGCTTCGGGGCGTGCAATGCCGCCGGACGCGGCGAGATGGCGCGGTGCCCCTATTCCAGGCGACTGTGTGACGGCACAGAGAGGCTGGAGGGACGGGGGATGGAACAGGCCAGAACACAGGGTCGGTATGAATGGCATGGCGCGCCATGAAACGGGGGTGGTGTACGTGGTGGCGAGGACGGCCACATGACCCGGCGATGACGAGGACGAGGATGGGACCAAGAGACTCTTGGCCGTCGCGCGAGGGCGAAGAAGAGACGCAGAAGAAGCCAGATGGCAGCACCCCATCATGCCGACTGATGTCACCAGCTGCGTACTCTCTGCTCTCCGCAGGTCTGGCCCCCTCGTCGCCCCACCGCACCGAGTCCCCACCGGCCCACCACACGCACGACGCTTGTTCTCTCCCCCTAGCTCCTAGCTGCGGCGCCATGTTTGCTCGAGGCCCGACAAGCCGCAACGTCATGCGGGGCGCGGAATACGACGCGTCAAACTCTATCGCCTCCTGGCGCGCGTGAACACACACACGCCCATGAATTGTCCAACAACTCTATCTGCGCCACTTGCGCTTGCGCCCACCTTCCCACACCATCATACCTCGCCAAACTTGATGCCAACAACACGCTCCGGAGACGACGGACACGCAAATTGTCTGCGCGTTACCGCAATCCACGCAGTGGACGCGGCCCTGAAACCTACGTAAGGCGCCCTGGCCACCCCTTGTGCCTGGCGTGTCAAGCTGTCCACACCCAAACTTGTCTTTCAGGGCTGCTTACCTCGCCCCACTCTTTACCTTGGACTTCCCTATTAACCAGGGATCAGAATCTGTATTCTAGGTAGAGTTGTGCGCACCCCCTGAGATTAGCCCTGATTAGAGCTCACGCGCGCGCCAGGCGACTGCTGCGCGGATCAGAGTGTCCCAACAACACCTGCTGCCTGCGGCTCCGAAGTACCTGTTCTCTGGTACACATCACACCGTCTCTCTCTCTCTCTCTCTCTTCATCTCTGACTCTCCACTCTCTCTCTCCGTCACCGTCTCCGTCGTCGTCGACACCCCTTCACTACCCCACGACCCCGCCATGCTCGCCCTCGCCAACTAGTCACTTCGGCCCCTTTGACATTTGACGCCAACATTGGTGGTGGCTCCCTTGACGCACGAGCCCACTAGTTGTCTCCATCGCCTTCCCTCTCAAGACCCCGACTCTGGTCCGTCCACCGGGATAGTCTGCGGGCACTCACAGGTCATCAACAACATTGACCGCAAGACCAGGCGCCAGGTCCTCGCTCGTCCCCGTCCTCGTCCTCGTACCCGAGCTCGCCGGCCCGACCCCAACGCCCCCACGGCCCGGCCCACACAGCAATCATGTACCACCACCCTTCGGCCCAGGCGGCCGCAGCCTCGTCGTCCTCCTCCCTCTCCTCATCCTCCTCACGACACCAGCAACACTACCCACTCCACTCTCACCACATCCAGCCCCGACCGCACCGGGGACAGTCAGATCCCCCTCCCTACCTGCAGCGGCAGCACACCTCTCCACCACTTCCCCCACGCTCGTCCTCGTCCCCGACAAACCTGCGGGACCGCAGAACCCCCACACCGACCCTCAACCAACATTCCTCATCTTCTCTCGTCCAGGAGCAAAGGTCGCGTTACCCAGTCTTCAGGCAGCAGTCGCCCCAGTTCTTCGACATTGGCTCGTCGCCCGAACAACAGCCAGCACAAACACTGCCAAAGACAAAGAACCCTGCCCCGCCGCCACCTTCTTTCCGCCTTCCTCCTTCTGACAAGCCAACGCTTCTCGACCGCCGCCGCGAGTCGCTTCTCAAGAACGCTTCACTCCGTGTCCACCCATTCATCGCCATGGGCAACTCGCAGACAAAGCTCGCCGACACGGCCAACGGCAAGGACGGTGTCCCGGTGTGCACATCCCCTGTCCGCCGCTGGGAGGGCAGTAACTACAACAAGGACACCGTGACAAGCAACAGCAGCAGCGTGACGCCCGCCCCGACGCCGACGCCGACCTCGGCACACGGGCGCTCTGTGTCGGTCGCTCCCGAGTCCACACACAGCCTTGTCCCAACAGAACGCTCGGCTCCAGTGGTGGCGCACCAGCGCGCAGCCAGCGAAAGTGGCTCGGCCACAGCCGTCCCTGTCAAGGCGGACCCACCACCGCGCCGTGCCCTCGGCCTCGTGCGCAAAATCTCTTTCCGTGCCCGCGGTGAGCGTGCCACCCCGACTGCTCGCGTCCCACCGCCCGTGAGAGCGTCGTCTGCAGACGATGCCGAGCTGCTGGCAACAAAGGACGACGAGCCCGTCTCTGCGCCTCCGGCACGGCTTACTGTTTCGACTAGCCACAGCTCGTCCCTCACGAGAGCCGCCTCGCTTGGCCACAACCCGCAGCCTGCGCGCCCGATGCGCTCGACGCGCCGCTCGGCTCAGGCCGCGTTTGGGACGGAAGAGAGCTTCGCAGAGACCCCTGCTAAGACGACTGTGAGGGAACAAGGGCCCACGACCCCAACACGCCCTGTCAACCGCGCTCTTGTCCCGCGCTCCCCAACAATAGGCCCCCTCTCCCCTCGTCGGTCATCGCCGGGTAGCCCTCACCGCCAATCGATGACCACTGCTCGGCGCGCAGAGCGCGAATGGAAGGCCAAGATTGCCGCGCTCACGGCCCCACCACCCAGTCCCGGGCGGGTGCGCCAATCGAACGGCCCTCGGCCACCACCGCGTCGCGTCCAGCGCCCGTCGGCGCCGCCAAGCCTTGGGGGCGCCGACGCCCTCTCGGGCCGCATGGCCCAGTCCCTCTCCCTCTCCCACCTGCCCTCCCTCGAAGCCTCCGACGCACGCATCTCCTCTGCGTCGTGCCCGCCTCCAAATGCGCTCGACAGCATCCGCGAGTTCCCCGCGATCTCCCACCCCGGATCGGCCTTCACCGCGCCATCGACCGTCTTCACCGGCATCTCGGGTATGAGCAAGTCGGCCTCGACGACGACTATCTCGCGGCCAAGCAAGCGGAGCCCGGGGGTTTCCATCGTCGCGCTCCCTGGTGTGCCCGAGTACGAGCGGACACCGCTTTCCCCCATCGAGCAGGAGCCCGTCTCCCCGCCAGCCCCTGTGACGCCCGTGGCGCGCGCCGGCCGCCCGCTGCCAAAGCTTCACCACACCCCCGCTCATCACTCCCCCGCCCCATCGATCGCCAAGAGCCTGGCCCCAAGCACAAAGACTTTCGGGCCTGGGCCCTCGCCGATCGCGATGCCCCGTCCGCTCGACTGGATGCCGGATGAGCGCGTCGTCGTCTCGCGCTCGTCCGTGCCGGACCTTGCGCGTGTCTCGTCGCCACCCCCTGTCCCCAGCTTGCCACCCGGCCTGCGGTTGGCGGAGAAGACCCCTCCGGCGCCTGTGCCATCGTGCACGCCACCACCCATGGCCAAGCAGCCAATAGTGCCCCCGCGCCGCTCTGAGAGCCGCCGCGTCCTCGATTCCAAGCCCGTTGCGCCGGTCGTCATCGATGCCACGCCAAGCCACCGCCATGCCCGTCTTCGCCGGCGCGGTACCGACTCGCCGGAGCCCTTCCTCCCGCGTACGACGAGCCTGCAGCAGGCCCGCGAGTTCACCGAGTCGCCCCGCACCATCCCAGTCGAAGTCGAGGAGGTCGCCTCGGATGTTGCAAGCCACAAGCTGCGCTCCACGTACGACCTCACGCCTGGTCTGGAAAATGGGCGCCGCCCGCGCAAGACAGGGCTGCCCATGGACGATCTGCAGCGCTGGCTCGCTCAGACGGCCGTGGCGTAGCTCAACGAAACAGAAGATCTGAAGCAAAGCCTCGCATAGCCTACCACTTCCTCGTCCCTGCCGGTCAGGCGGACACTCATCATGTTGTACATTTGCCTATGCAGGTCTACCAGGACAAGCAGGACTGGCATGGGACGATGCCGTGTTAGGCAAAACGCGCTAAACCTAGCTAACAGCCAACGGTGCGCAACTCGTGCTCCTGCCGCTAAACCACGCTACCCACTTCACCCACACTGCCCACCGAGCCCATCTCGCTGTGCGTAGTCAACAACGCTGGCGTCACGGCGCAAGTACGCCAAAAGTTTGAGCGTTTACTGCATACCGCAAGTGCCTGCCAACACATGCCACCAACCCAGCAAGCCTTCGATACCGTTGCCGTCGCGATAAGTTCGTCCCACGGCCCAAAGCTGTTCTCTCACGCCAACTGACCGTGCCTCCTGTGCCTCCGAACCTCGACTCGATCAATCTTCTTTCGTGCAGCCGTCTCCCAGACACTCTCGCACACCAGCAACGCGGGCACACGCAGCTCGCAACTTTGGGTGCTTCTGTGCCCGGAAGGTTCAGCCGCCCCCAAACATGAGGGTTTCGGGACGACGCGCTCAAGGTTTGCGTGACGCGTGACCATGCTTACTCAAGGCTAAGGTTTGCGACGGTTCCTTCCACCACGGGGAGCGGGACCCGGGACGCCCGTGTCGCGTCTCATCTGCAAGTTTGGCGCGTTTGTTTTGGTGGTGGCGAAAGATGTGGCGACGAGTGGCGAAGGTGCCACTTTGCTCGATGACGGCGCCGCGCTTCACGGCCTCGTTTCCATAATCACCCGCGGCCTCAGATCGACACATCGGCGTCGTGGGCGGCGTCGTGCGTCAGGGGATGCCATACTCGGGTGCAGTTAGGGATCGGCCTCCGGAAAGACCGGATCCTCCAAAATTTCCTTCTGCAGCGGGGGTGAGGAAACAGCGAAGACGCAGTTAATTAGAGCTGGAGGGCAGAGCCCAGCCCTCCGCCCCGTGCTCTGCGGGTCGAAAGAGATCTGGGATCCACCTACGTGGACATCTCGTCACCACCTCCGACCCACCTCCGACGGATTGAGAACAGGGGAGCTGTGCCAAGGGCCTAGTTAGGGTGATGCATATCCCTCTCAGGTCGCATCATGCACTGGCGGAACTCGCTCAGGTCCACGATCTGTTCCCAGCCTGTGCGTTTCAGACTGGGCTGCAAAAAGGAGACGCAGACTGGAGGGCGGATCGAAGTGCGTCACCACGTGGGCGGAGATGAACCTCCGCAGCGACGCGCGTTTCGTCATCGTTGTCACCCGTGTTGTGTCCACTCCTCTCACTCCTTCCTTCCTCTTCATCAACCATGCCCGGTCTCAACCCAAAGCAGGAAGGTGAGCTCAACTTGGCCGCATGACAGCTCTGGAGGGTTCCAGCGGCTAGCGGGGGCCCGCTGAGCTGCCTTGCTAGGCCTCCGCTCCCACCCAACCACCGTCGTCGGATGACACTGACCTGCAGACATTGACCAGTTCGTGGCCATTACCCAGGCGTCGCCGGCCGACGCTGCGCGCTTCCTCGGGGACGGGGTTACGCTCGAGGTGAGTACCGCGGTCTCCACTCGCTTCTGTGGAGCTGGAAAGAGCCGTGCACGGGCCAGGACCTCCCTTCACCTGCCTTCTGCCGGTGCGCTCTCAAGCTCTCACCTTCCCACCCCGTCGTCCAGACGCTCAGCTGGAACGCCCGCAAGCATAGCTGACCCCAGGGCGCGATCGAGGACTACTTCGCCGCGCAGGCCGCGGGCGACCAGCCCGCCGAGGACGCCGACGAGGACATGCTCGATGCCGCTCTCGCTGCGTCCACCGAGCCCGCGGGTGGCGCGCGCACCCTCTCGGGCGCGGCTGCTGAGGAGTTACCCGAGTCGTGGCGCCGCCGCGGGGCCAACATCGCCGGCGTGCACGGCGACGACGCCCGCCGCGAGGGTAACGAGCTGTACACTGGCGGCGAGCGCAGCGGCTTAGCCGTGCAGAACCCGGACGACGCGAACCGGGACGCTGGCGTCGTGAACGACATCCTGCAGCAGGCGCGCGAGTGAGTGGACTTGCAGCTGCATAGCCTTTGGCATAAGCTGACATCAGTGGGGGCCGCGAGGAGGACGCCGCGCCGCGCGCGCACAACCCGTGGGCGGGCGTTGGTGCCGGCAACACGCTCGGGTCCGAGGACACGCCAAGCCAGCCGGTCGGCGGCTCGCAGGGTGGCTCGAGGATGCCCGGAGCGTTTGGTGGTGCCGACGACGAGGATGACGAGGACGAGGAGCCCGTCGAGCGCCGCTTGACTTTCTGGCGCGACGGCTTCAGCATCGAGGACGGCCCGCTGTATCGCTACGACGACCCTCGCAACCAGCAGCTCCTCTCGCTCATCCGCGCTGGCCGCGCGCCCCTCGAGCTGTTCGACGTGCGCTTCGACCAGGCGCTCAAGATCGAGGTCGACCAGCGCACCAACGAGGACTACCAGGAGCCCGCCAAGAAGCCGGCCAAGCCCTTCTCCGGCGGCGGCAACCGCCTCGGGTCTGCCACGCCCGAGGTCACCGGTGCTGGCACCTCCAGCTCGGCTGCGGCGCCGCCGCCTCCAGCGGCCAAGCCCGAGATCAAGGTCGACGACAGCAAGCCCTCGACGACGATCCAGCTGCGCCTCGGCGACGGCACCCGCCTCGTCGTCAAGGTCAATCTCGACCACACGGTGGCCGACCTGCGCGGGCTCGTCGCCGCGTCGCGCCCCGACGGCCGCGCCTTCGTTCTCCAGACGACGTTCCCGAGCCGCGAGCTGCCCGACGGCGAGACGGTCGAGCAGGCCGGCCTCAAGAACGCGGTCGTCGTGCAGCGCTTTGTCTGAGCGTGGACGCCGCTGTACAAGCACGAGTTCAATGTACATTAGCAGCAGTAGAGTATAGCAAAATGCACGTAGCATGTGGATGTCGACAGGCGATGTCGACTTGCAATGGCCGGGACAGGCACTACCGGTGAAGGAACACCAACCAGCTGCTACCACACCGATATCTTATCTACTTACACTGATCGTCGCGGCTCGGCATTGTCACTGCTCCACCCGTCGCGCTCTGCTTAGCATACGCCCGTGCACGCTTCCACCTCTCAATCCTCCTCACTTCCAGTCGCGCAGGCATGCATTCCTCCCCCACCTCGTAACGGGCGCGGCAATGGCGGAACCAAAATGTCGCCCCGTGATCCGGTGACAGCACCCCGACGTCACCGGATCTTGGTGTTGTCAGCCGCCCGCCAGGCCGCCAGCCTGCCATCCCGGCCTTGACCTTCTGTCGCCATCCAACTTTGCCTCCCACCACTCCACCACCATGCGCCCGCCGGTCCTCCGCTCCCTCTCCCTCCCGCTGCACCCGCGCCCGACGCGCCCCCTCTCACGCACGCTCGCCACCACGACCCCCCGCGCCTCCAAGGACCGCCCGAACCCCGACGCGCCGGTCAAGGACGAGGGCCCCGTGGACCCGGCGGCGCGCGGCGTCAACGAGATGCGGCGGCAGTGGGGCGGCCTCATCGACGGCGCCGAGGCCGACCTCGCGGACGAGGCGGCCGCGTCCCGCGGGCGCCCCGTCAAGCCCTCGAAGGCCGAGAAGCCGGAGAAGATCGACGTCGACATGAACCAGCACGAGGGGCTCGAGGCGGACATGGAGCCGAGCGTCGACCCGGCCGCGCGCGGGGTCAACGAGATGCGCAGGCAGTGGGGGGATCTCATTGAGAAGAAGTGTGCGTCGACGGAGGGGCGGGCTGACATCAGAGCGCAGTAGGACTCGGGCTCGGACTTGGGCAGACTCTGGACATAGCAGTAGCATGGATGCACTTGACACTGGCGCAGGCGAGCTCTGACTGTGGGGATCCTCGCACCGCTCGCCGCGTACCCCGCTTTACCGTTTAGCCCAGCGGCGAGGCGCGCCTCGCACCAACTTGCTTGCGTTGTTCAAGCTGTCTGGTGGCGGACGCCGCTGGACTCAGACGTCAATAGGGGGCGCTCGTGACGTCTCGTGACAGGTTGGACAGGTGCTGATGATGCGATGGCACACGGCGTCCGCAGCACAGTTCCATCCCGTGTATACCCAACACAGACTCGATCCAGCTACTTTTTCCGGTTGTAGATGTCGTTGTACGTGCCCAGCGCCTCGCGCACCACATCCTGCCCCGCAAACCGGAGGGGGTCGAGGGCGCGCCGGATCTCCGCATCCTCGTCTTTCATCTCCCCCCTCCCCAGCTCCTCGAGGATCATGTCCGCGAGCACCCCCGCCGCCCCGTACGCGTGCGTGACCCACACCCCAATGGCGGCATACACGCCCCCCTCGACCCGCCCGACGAGGGGGTACCCGTCCGGCGTGACCTGGAACAGCGAGTTGAAGACGTGCGCCTGCCCCGCGCCGCGCGCCCGCCCAATCGCGTCCTGCACGTCGCCCCCCGCGCCGGCGGTGACGCGCCCCTCGAACCGCGCGGCCGTCTGCTCGGGCAGCAGGGCCAGCGCCTTCTCCATCGCGCCGTTCAGGACCTTGGCCCACGCGCTCGCGGCCGTCGCGTGCCCCCCGAGATACGAGGGGGGCACGTGCACCGGCGCGTGGTCGTAGCTGCCGATGCCGTCGCGGTCGCCGTGGTCGCGCCCGTACACCTGCGCGCCGGGCCAGCGGACGATGGGGCTGGCGGTCCGCGGCCGCCGCACGGCGGAGTACGCGTACCCCTGCCCGACGACCACGGCCCCGACGGCGAGGGGGAGCAGCTGCGCCCCCCAGATGCCCGTGCACACCGCGACGGCCTTGGCCCGGAAGCAGCCCGCCGACGTCTCCACCCCGCCCCCGGCGATTCTTATCACGTCCGCCGCGAGCAGCGTGGCGCCGGCCGCCGCCGCCGCCGCGTGGTAGCTCGTGGCGAGGAGCTTGGGGCTGGCGGCGCCGTCGTCGGGGAAGTGGAGGCCGCCGACGGCGTCGGCCACGAACGCGGGCGCGAGGCGGCGCGCCTCGGACTGGCTCACGAGCGTCGCGGGGAGGCCGGACGCGCGCGCGAGCTTGCCGCGCGCGCGCAGGACCTCCATCTCGGGCTTGGTGAGCGCGAGCTCGAGGCAGCCGAGGTCGTCGAAGCCCCCGGGGATGCGGCGGTAGGCCGCGACGGAGCGGCGCGCGAGCTCGGTCAGCGGCGGGAGGCGGTTCAGCTGCCCCACGAGGCCGGGGTTGTGGCCCGTCGAGCCGCGGACGGAGAGGTCGCGGTCGAGGAGGAGGACGGAGGCGCGGGGCGCGAGGTGGGCGGCGAGGGCTGCGCCCACGATGCCGGCGCCGACGATGGCGACGTCGTACTCGGTGGTGGTCATGGCAGGAGGTTGGGAGCATGTCAGGTCTGTCAGCTGTGGTTTAATAGCGAGGTGCAGCCGCTCCAGGTGCCACAGATGGAGCGAGCGCGTGAGTAAGCATCCTTGGTTGGTGTCATAGTGGGATGGCGGAACAAGTGGAGGGACGGGTGAGTTGACTCGAGTGCGTTTTCGAGTGGTACTCTCGCGTTTGCTTTAAAGCAGGTGACCCGTGTGCTCAAGCGACCGCTTCCGCACCGAACCTTGCCGCACTCCCGTGTGGAGGCATGGGGGTTGATCTCGCGACGGGTTGATCGCCGTAGCTGCATCACGCCATTCGCGCCGCAGCTCCCTCAGCTGACGCGGGTTGGTGTGTCAGCGGACATGTGCTGGAAGACGGACGGCATGGACGGGAGTTCGTCGGACGCGAGGTACCACTGCCGCCGGCAATGGCCCGCGTGGCCTGGGCGTGGCTGGATTCTGGAGTGGAGCTGGGCGGAAGTGGTGCTGCGCTACGCAGGCACCAACGACCTGAAGCCGATGCGGCCGAGAGTGGAGGGAGTGCGCAGGTGATCGGCAGTTGTGCAGTTATGCAAGTGCAGTAGATGTGTCACACCATGCCACTAGCGTCGCCCTAATTTTGAGTGCCGTCACCCGTCCAGTCCTCCAAGCTGGCACATCCTCTCTCCTCATCACTCTCTCTCCATCTCTCCTCTCTCCTCTCTCCTTCCACTCCACACCTCGCCCTCCTCACTGCATTGCTCCGATCTCCTCGCATCGCACACTCATTCCATTGTTCTTGTGCACACGGACCATCAGAGCCATCACTCGCCCATCACGACCCGCGTGATAAGGCAACGGCCGCACCCCACCCCTCCCCACCCCACCCCTCCCCACCCCACCCCCCAACCCCCCCTCCGCGCTGCCCGCCATGCTCCTCGCCCTCCCCCTCCTCGCCGCGGCCGCGCACGCCGCCCTCCTCCCACGAGACTACAGCGGTTTCAACGACCCAAACGCCCTCGGCGGGTCCATGCTCACAGTACGTCGAGTGGAGCCGGGCCGGCTCTTGGCCTCCGTCATGCCCCGCCTTTCCCGGCATCGCTTCACGACTCCTCTGCGATACCCCTCGCATGATGTGTGCTCCCATTCAGCTGCTCACACCAGGTCGTCAACAACACGTACCCGCCCGGCCTCGGCGAGCCGCTCAACGTCATCCTCTCGTCCGCGAGCGACCCCGCAGTCCTCAAGGACAGCCTGTACGACGGCGGCTTCCAGAACTACATGCTGTGAGTGGGCGCACCTGCGCTCGGCCAAGCCCAGCCTTGGCGCAGCACTGACCCCAGCTCGGTGCACCTCTCGACGCAGTGCCTCGGCGCGCAGTTCGGCTCGACGCAGCAGGCCAACCTCGACGGGCACACGAACGTGACCGAGATCCAGACGCTGCGGCACAACTACGGCGACCCGTACATCGGCAGCTGCCGCGAGACCTTCGAGGGCGGGCAGCACCTGCGCTACTGGTCGCAGGAGGGCACGGGCGCCATCTTCATGGCCGTCAGCGTCGAGATGGAGCTCGCCAAGGGCCACGACATCATCCGCAACGGGTACAACGCGGGGCGCGACTTCCTCGTCGGCAACCTCACCAACCTCACGGAGCCGCTCGACGGGCGCAACCTCACCAACAGCAGCACGTTTGCCGGCGGCACCTACTTCCGCAACTACACGTACCACACGGAGGTGCGGTACGTCAGCGGGCTGCTCCAGAACAGCTCGGACGACATCAACCACTACATTACCGTCGAGGACGACGGGCTGCCCGCCATTGACGGGCTCGTCGCCGTCCTCACCGTCACGATTACCGACCGCCCCGAGGGCACTATGAGCGCGGCGGGGCGCGCGGGCGCCAGCGCGTTCCTCGCCGCCGCGGCGCTGGCCGTCGCGGCGCTCCTGTAGACAGATAGATTGTTGGACTTGACGAACACTGTATCATATATGACTAGACTACGTAGAGCATGTTATGCGACGGGCTGAGGCTGAGAAGCTGGGGGACACCGAAGCGATGGAGCTGACCGGACTTCGGGGCTCTGGCGTCGCGGTGGAGCGAAGTGGCAGTCTCCAGAGACGGACAACACAACTGCAGTGCCACCGAACTGCAAGCGTGACGCTTGACACTACGCTTTCACATCATGCATCATGCTGCGTCTACTGTACTTCTGTATCTATGATCGTCTCGCGCCATCACATCTTTCAGCCGTCTTGGCCTACGCATTCGTCTTCTTCTCCTTGTTGGCCTTGTACACCTCCCCGGCCGCCTCGCGGTTCTTCTTCATGCTCGCGGCGAGAGCCTTAAGCTGCCCGATCTCCTCCTCCCAGCCTTCATAACGCCCCGCAGCGCCGAGAGCAACCGCCTGCGCGATCGCTCTCTGTGCGATAGCCGAGAGGGCCTGCACCGCGACGAGCTGCTTGATGCCAGCGGTACCGAGGCTGTCGCGGGCCTCCGCCTCGGTGTTGTTGCTGTTGGCAAACTTGGAGGGACGCTGGGGTCAGGCGGCTATGGCTTGGTACTCACCTCGTCCTGGCCGTCGTCGTCGCGGGGGCGCTTGGTGGCCTCCTTCTCGGCGCTCATGAGCACAATGGCCTGCGCGAGCATCGCGGCCTGCGACGCGCCCGCGCTGGGAGACTTGGCGCCGCGCTCGGCCGAGATCTCCTCCGTCTCGACGACCGTGTCGTCGCTCGGAGCGGGGCTGGGCGGGGCCACGAGGGGCTTGCGGAGGGGAACGGCGGCGATCTCCTCGGTCCCGTCGTGGCGGGCGCTCGGCTCAAACGCCCAGCGGAAGCGGGCGTGGATGATCCTCTCGTTGAGGAGCGTGCGGCGGGTGGCCTCGTACTCGGCGGCGCGCTCGAAGATCGTCTCGTGGCTGCCGTTCTCCGCCCAGGCCTGGAGGCGCTCGAGGAAGAAGACCTGGCGCTCGAGCACGGTACAGACCTCGCGGAGGTGCCACTCGCTGAGGGTGGCGTCCTCGTTGTTGCGGAGGGCGTGGAGGAGCTCCTGCTCGGCCGCGAGGAGGCCCTTGGTGTACGTGGCCACGCGGAGCGCGTTGTAGGAGCCGGCATCCCCGATGTCGTTGATGTGGTTGGCGAGGGCGGAGAGGACGGCCTCGCGGTGCCAGATGAAGGTCTTGATGTCCTCGCGGTGCCACACGGGGGAGGTGGTGCGGATGCTCTCTCCCATCTTGAGTGGTGGGGGGTGGGCGGGGGGTGGAGGAAGGTGGTGGTCGTGACGGGGGAGCGACGGGTCGTGGCGCCGAGGAAGGTGGGTCGTGGATGCGAGGTGGCGTCTAGGTGGGTCAGTGCCGCCGTCGCCCCCACATACCTGTCAAATGACGAGATGCACAGGTAACGAATGCTGGGATGCTTGAGGTAGTGAAGAGCGATGGAGTGGGCGTGGGAGTGAGAGTGGGTGATGGAGTGATGGAGAGATTGAGTGAAGGAGACGAAGGAAGGAAGGTGGGGGCAGTAGGTGACTGGACTGGCGAGGGAAGGTTGGGCAACCATACACAACCGTACTGTGGCACCGGCGAGGAAGGTGCAATGTGCATGATCGCGGGCATGCGGGCACTCTGGGCTTTGGCTCACCTCAACTTATTCATTCATTGTACCCACATTGATGTCTGTCTGATCGTTTCGCACGCCGCCTCAGTATCTATCATGATCTCTCGTTCAGCCGCGGTCTTGGCACCCCTCACTTCCGCGCCGCCTCGTACACGGCCATCGCATCCTCGTGTGCCTTCTTCATGCGAGCGGCCATGGCCTTAAGCTCATGGTGCTCCAGCATGTCCTCCCACTCGTCACAGCCCAGAGCCACATCGACCGCCTTGGCGTACGCGTGAGCTCTGTGCGCAGCAGCCGAGAGCGCCTCCATGGCGAGCTGCTCCTTCGCGATGACGGTCCCGTCGTCGCTCTCGGTGTCGGAGTCGCCATCGTCATGGCTTCCGTCACGCAGGACCCTGAGAGGCTGAAGGATCAGCTGACAAAGGCGTTGCGAACTGACCTCGTCGCTCGAGCGGAGGCGCTTGGGCGCGGGAACCGCCGCATCCTCGGCGCGCCTCTTCGAGGACAGAGTCTCGCGAAAGGCGTCCAGAAGAGTGGAGCTTGAAGACTTGGTGCCGCCCGAGCACGAGGTTGGCTGATCGGTCTTGGCAATGCTCTCGCTGAGCGTCGGAGGCGGGTGGAGGGGAGGCTTCGGGGGATTGCCGAACAGCGGAAGGGAGGTGAGGCCCCGGATGCTCGCGGAGCACTTGCTGGGATCACGATCCCAGTCGTAGCGAGCGAGGAAGATCATCTCGTTGAGGAGGGTGTGGTGGGTCGTCTCGGACACTCGGCGGCTGAGGTCGCCGATGTAAGCTGTGAGCGCCTTGATGACCTCGTTCATGTGCCATCGACCCGGGAGCTGGTCTCCCCATTCGCCGTCTCGCCATTCATCGAGGTCGACGAGAAGATACCGCTCCCGCCCGCGCAGGCCCAACACGTGGTTCCAGCTCGCCTCTGCCGACTCGTCGTAGTAGGCGGTGTAGTCGTCCAAGTGGGAGACGACCCTCTTGTGGTGCCACACTATGGTCTCGTGTGTCTCGTGGTGCCACGTTCGGGGCGGCGCGGAGTCCGACATCGGGACAGTTCCTCGGGGTCGAGGGATGGTCGGGCGGCGGGCAAGGGGGCCAAGCCGCGGGAAGTGATCGGGGAAGGTGCCGGTGGTGGTGTGGTAAGGGGAGGTGCCGGCGGCTAGGAGTGTGAGTCGCATCGCTGCGGCTGACTCACCCGTTGGGCTGCCGTGCGGTCTGGTAGCGGAGGTGGAAGGAGCGGTTGTGAGGTGTAAAGATGATGGATGGAGGGACGAGTGATGGAGAGGAGGGGAGGTGCATCTCAGCGGAGAGCTGACTGGACTGATGAGGGAAGGTGAACGTCCACGTCCAAGCCTGCAGTGTGGCTCCCGGCTGCGCCTCAAAGCCTCACTCGATGGCTATGAATACTTCATGCGCTTAGGTTACAATGCTTGTACAAGTCTATCTGTGTGCTGAGCTCGTCCTCCGCCAATTACCGCCATCCGGGTCCGCCGCTTATCTACCCTCGCCCTCAGGAGTCGTCCCCGGCACTTCCACCGTCGTTGCCGTCGTGCTTGTTATCGGTGACGATGAGCCTGATGGGGCGCTGCAAGGTCAGTAGGGTTCCCGTGCAGCAGCTCACCTCGTCGTCACGGTCATCCCCGCGAGGGCGCTTGCGGCCCGTCGCCTCCGTACCCACCTGACAGCTCCTGCAGCCGCTGCCAGCTGTGCACGTCGGGCGCCTCGTTCCACTCCACGCAGAACGCGTTGGTCTTGAGCGCGTAGAGGTAGGCCGAGAAGCCCTCGTTGAACTGCTCCAGCGCGGCGTGCAGCTCGTTCATGCGCGCGATGCTGGCGGAGAGGGTGGACGCCTCGTCTGCGAGGTCGGTGAGCGCCGGTTCGAGCCAGTCCAGACCCGAGGGCGAGGCCTGACTCTGTGACCTCGCGAGGAAGAAGAGCGAGCCAGTCGAGATGCGCCGGAGGGGATGTTGGGACATGTCGGCTGAGAGTTGTGATGGGAGAGGAGGGTGGACCTGGTTGTTGTTGTGATCGAGGACGGGGCG
Organism: Cutaneotrichosporon sp. PK4640; assembly: GCA_023630115.1. Classification (NCBI taxonomy): domain Eukaryota; kingdom Fungi; phylum Basidiomycota; class Tremellomycetes; order Trichosporonales; family Trichosporonaceae; genus Cutaneotrichosporon; species Cutaneotrichosporon sp. PK4640. The sequence goes on along the minus strand of JAMALN010000541.1, from coordinate 9,459 downwards.
GGTGTTATTCGAGCCCCCCTTTAGATGGAACGCGACGCTGTGCGGGGCGTGGCGGGGCGTCAGACGCGGCTTGAGATGGACGCGGCGTGGGCTTGGCATGCAATGTGATGATGTGCGCCAAGAGAGGCTGTACTGTACAATTCGCGCCGAGGGATATCGCGAGATTGTCGCGAGCACCGCAAGCGAACTGCCGCACGGCGAGCTCGTCGTCTCACCATCTGCCCTCACTTCCAAGACGCAAGCCGTCGAGCCATGCAGCATAGCGAGCAGCCTCCGGCACACATGCACGCGCCCACAGCAAATCATGCCAATGCAATATGATACAATCTCGTGCTATCCACGAGCCAGCTGGCGAGGTCCCCATCGGAGGCACGTCTACTGCCTGACCCAAGAGTACATCGTCTTGCCCTGCCGTCAGCACGACCGCAACTTGGACGCACCTTGGCACTCAACTTAACCACCAGCTTCTTCGCCACAAGCACGATCAAGGCCTTGTTGACACGCGGGTGCAAGAGGACGGGCGAGGAGTCGATTGCGCCGACTGTGGTCAGCGACGCTACTGGCGAGCCTTGTCGCAGACTCAGACTCACTGGCCAGCCCTTCCTCCGCCTCCATGAGCTTATCAATGACCTTCTCCATGACCAGACGCATGTCCTGATGTCAGCCACTCTCCTCCTCCGGACTCACCGGATCCCCACCCCGGTACTCGAGCGGCAGCTGCGTATCAATAATCTTGGAGATCTCGACCTCGCGCCGCTTCTTCGCGCCCATCGCCGCCCGCCGCTGCGCGGCCTTCGGGGCCGCCCCTCGTCCCCGTCCCCGTCCCCTCGCCGCGCCGCGTCCGCGAGCGGCGCCGCCCCGCGACGGAGGTTCTGGAGAGTGCGAGTATATCGTCGCGTACGTCGTGTCGCCCGCAACCGGCGAGGGGGGCATCGAGCGGGTGCTGGACGCAAGCTCTCTAGGAGGCTCCGGCTTGGGTTCAGGCTTGGGTTCTGGCACTGCCGTCAGCCTGTTCTCGACAGGGGGCACCCACAGCCGCTCACTGAAACGGCTCGATCTCGACGTCACCCTCAGCCGATGGCGACTCGCCCGGGTGGACGGCCGTGATGTTCTTGCCGGTAGTTGATTCACGACGCAGCACCATCGACCTCGGGGGACGCAGGGGAGCGCAGGCGAGGCGCCGCGCCCACTTGCTGACCCCACCGCCGCGGGTGATCAGGGCGCGAGCGTGAAGGACCTTCGCATTAAAAAGGGTGCAGCGGAGGGAATCATGTTTGTCGGCGTCGTAGAAGCCGATGTCGTGACTGTCTGCCCCGACGTACGCCTCGGTCACGTCGGTATTGAAGAGATGGCGCTCGAGCGCCACGACGACCTGCGAAAAATGCCAGTCCGTCGAGAGGGGAAACCCATGGCCAGCGCGGAGGCTGTCGAGTATGTCCCGCTCCGTCGCGAGCAGCCCCTTCACCCGGTTGATGCTCTCATACGGCTCGGCATTCTCCTCGAGCAAGTTGGCGAAATCGTTCAAGTCGATCACGACGCACTATTGGTGCCACGTGAGCCACTGGATGTTCTCGCCGTGCCATGGCGAGGGCGTGTAGTCCGTCATGGCGCTGACAGGGATGGGGTGTGGGCTGTGCGAGGGTGGATGGATTGTGTCCTTGTGGGTGGTAGCAGGGTTGGGGATTGTGCGCTGGTGGGCGAGCGAAGGTGTGTTGTTGAAAGCCATGGGGGTTGTCTGGGGGTGAGCGGCATCCTCGAACTGCAGGCTTACCTTCTCTCCTGACGACGAAGAGAGTATGGGTGAAGAAGGGAAATGATGGCCTTGAGGTAATCAATGAGGGGAAGAGGGATGAGGATGAAGTGAAGAGTGTGGGCGGTGATGGGTTGGTTGGTTGTGTGCGGCTGAGGTAGGGAAGGTATTGTTGTTGTCGTCACGGGGGATGTCTGGGGGGTGAGCTGCGTCCCCGAGTAGCGGGCTTACCTGCGCGACAGACGAACAGGGTTGATGTTTGGTGAAGATAGGTGTGTTGGAGGAAGGGAAGAGGTTAAAGAGAAGAGTGATTAAGAGTGACGAGGAGTGATGAGAGTGATGGAGAGATGAGTGAAGAGAAGATTGATGAAGAGATGAGTAAGAAATAGGAGGGAGGTGCAGGGGTGGGGATGGGCGGTCGAAAGCTGACTGGATTGGAAGGGAAGGTCAGTTGCTGCCAGGTCGACCTCCGGTCGAGGGGCCGAAGGAGATGGTGCCACAAGTCGCATGCACTGTCTCGACGACGTCAGCGTCTATTTCTTCTTCTTCTTCTTCCCGCCCTGCACGACGAGGTCGCCGCCCTCGCCGCCCGCGCCCCCACCCTCCTGGATCTTGAGCCCAGCCTCCAGCGAGAACATGAGGTCGCGCACCGTCTCGTTGAGCGACTCGACCTCGGCGGCCTTGGCGTCCCGCGCGGCCCGCACGCCCTCAAGGTCCTTCTGGAGCTTGGTGATGCGGCTCTGCAGCCCGGTCGACATGCTGCGCTCCGAGCCGAGGTTGGTCTGCAGGGAGCGCGAGAGCTCGAGCGCCTTCTCGGCGCGGCGCTCGGCCTTCTCCCGCGCGGCCTCGGCGTCGAGGCGCGCCTTCTCGGCCGCCTCGCGCGCGTCTTCGGCTGCCTTGGTGCGCGCCGCCGCCGCCTCGAGCTCGTCCAGACGGGCGCGGGTCGTCGCCGCCTCGGACTCGTAGTGCTGCCGCATGGCCTCGAGCTGGCTGCTCAGGAGGTAGCTGTACTCGAGGGTGATGGACTCGATCGTGCTCATCTTCTCGGCGTCGCCCTCGGACGGGCCCTGCTGCGACGAGTTGCGCGCATGCCCCTCGCTTGACTGGCTGCGGGGCGATTCCTCGTCGAGCGGGCGGTTTAACGGGAGCCGGCGGTGAGGACGCCCAGGGTCCTGGTGTGCCATCGCCGCCAGAGAGGACGCCGAGGGCAGCTCGACGAGCTTGCCGTCCATGCGCGACTGGATCAGACGGTGCACGTAGTTGTCCCCGCGGTAGTCCCACACGCGCTGCGTCTCGAGCTCCATCGCGAGCTGGTGTCCGGTGTCCTTCCAGTGGCGGCGTGCGTGGCCCTTCGAGTAGCGCCCGCAGCCGACGGAGCCGCAGACGACGCAGATCCACGAGTCGTCGGTGGAGTCGCACATCCCGCAGCGCGCCAGCTCGACGTTCTCGCCACCACCACGGGGGCCGGGGCCAGCAAGCTGCTTCTGCGCACTGGCGAGCAGAAGGTGGCTGACGCGGCAGACGGGGCAGCGCGAGTCACCCCACTTTCTGAGGCAGTCACAGTCGAAGGTGTGTGCACAGGGCAGGGTGACTAAGCCGGTGACGCTCGAGTCGAGGCGCTCGAGGCAGACGGGACAGGAAGGGAGCTCGACTCTCCGCTCCTTCGGCACGCCGGAGAGGAGTTCTGGCAGCGCGGCGGCGCGCGACGCGTACACGCTGGGAGGGAAGGCGGGGATGGCAACGTCCGATCTCTTGTCCTCGAGGCGGTGAAGGACGAGGTGGTGCACGCGGATAGTGTGGCAGGTCTCGCGGGAGTCGAGAGTGGAGAAGGCGCGACCCGTGAAGATGACCATGAAGTCGGAGGCCTGGCTCGGCTCGCGGAACTTGAGGAGCACGATCGAGCGGTTGGGCGTAGTCGCCTCGCGGATCATGCGCACGCCCTCGAGGCAAGTGACCCAGCCGCCGAGGAACTCGAGAAGGTCAGCGGGACGCATCCATGCCGGAACAGCGAGGATCGCGACGAGGCTCCCGTCCTCGCCCTCGGCATGCTCGCCCGCATACCCCTCGGGGCGCTGGGAGCTCTCGCCGTTCTGCCCCTCAAGGCGGGCGACGAGGGAGGCTGGGGGCGCATGCCGGAACAAATGGACGACGCCGTTGCCGACGTGCGTCACGCCCGCCGACGTGCTCGCCGCGACGGGGTTCGGGCCAGGTATGTGCGCGAGGAGCGGCTGGAGGCTGAGCGCGTCGGGCGACTCGGGGATCTCGGAGGTGGGGCGCGACTCGCGCTTGCGGCGCGGCTTGGTGCGCGGCTTCGAGGGGGTGCTGGCGTTGCTGGGGAGTGGCCTGGAGGGGGTGCTGGCGCTGCTGAGCGGCTTGGCCGGACTGCTCGTGTTGCTGGGCATGGCGCCGGGGATGGGACGGGTGTTGATGGGCGAAGGGGGGCTGGAGGAGGTGGAGGGGCTCGCGGAGCGCTCGCTGTGCGCGGCGCTCTTGTCGCGCGTAAAGTCGATCCAGTCGACGGTGATGTCGCCCAGGCGCCAGTCCTGGCCTGGCTGGTCTGGATGCTCGTTGTCAGGGTGGACGGCGATGATGAGCGAGTAGATGTCGCTGTTCATGGCGCGGAGTGCCGAGGGCTCAGATGGCCATTCTGGCGGTGGGTGGGGCTATAGTAAAGAAGACGAGGATGAGGAGTTGAGAGAGTGGCGATGTCAAGGTCTGTGCTGTGCTGAGGCGGTGGGGAAGGTGGATGACGCCAGCAATCTCGACATGTTGGGTGGCAACGGAAGCAATTCGGTCCCGGTGGAGGTCGTCCACCTCGTCTCCTGGTGCGACGACCACATGTTCTTGTCGCAGAGAGGCCTGACGTGCATGCCAAAGCACCCAAAGCTGAATACAGGCGTAGAAATGGGGATGAGTCTTACAAGGGAAAGGTGGCTCTCCTAGTTCAATACTGCCAGCCCAACAAGGTCGGGCTAATCGCCGTCGCCGCCACCCCGTCGACTCAACACCCGCCTCGGCTCCCTGCACCTCGTCAACACCCCAGAGGTCAAAAGAGAAGCCTTCTCACCACTGTGAGTCGAACACAGGATAGACGGAGCTGTTCTCCCCATTCAAGAGGAGCCGGTGGGAACCAATTACAATCCGACGCTTTACCAACTAAGCTATGGCGAGGACGATGGCGGAGATGGCGACGGCGCCGATTTCAGTAACGAGCTGCAAATGGGCCTTCAGGGATGCTGCCGATGCCATGGGACCGCAAACGGGCTGAGGGGGTCGAGAGGATGGATTGGAAAGCTGGGCTTCCACTGGGGAAGAATCGCTTGGCTTGTTGTCACCTCAGCTCCACAAGGAAGCTGCACACAGCGGAGCAGAGAGAAACACGGTCTCCCCGACCAGTACTGCCCGTCTCACCGCCGCTGAGAACGGCCCCACACCACACACCTCGCTCCACTAGCGCTCCCTAACACGCTGTCGCAGATACGCTGCGTATGCATACAGTATTATGACAACAGGCTACTCCTACACCCCTACAGATGGACTACTCAATGTCCATCGCGTCGTCGCCCTGCCCCCACTGCTGAGCGATGCCGTCGCCCCACGGCACCGGCTCATTCGACATGTTCTCGTCGTCGTCGACCTCCTCAAACCGCCCGGGCTCCTCGTCCCACTGCTTGACGACGTCCTCGGCCGGGATGCCAAGAGGGCGGTACAGCACCAGCCCCCGTTCGGGGACGGCATTGTACGCGGGGCGGAAGTCGTCGCTCTGCGCCGCCATCAGGTGCGTGAGGAGGGAGGGGGAGATGGTGAACCCGTCGGCGCCGGGCTGCGTGAGGTGCTTGTGCTCCTCGTACGAGTACTGCCTCCTCGGCCCGGGGTCGGGGGACGGCGAGCGCTCGCCAGACGAGGGCTCGGGGGAGGAGAGCGAGGTGACGACGATGCGGTCCTTCTCCGGCTCGTACCACCCCGGGCCTGAGGCGACCGGCGGCGCGTCCATCATCACGTCGTCCTCGATGTACGAGCGCTGGCGCTTGTTCGCGGGTGTGCCCTCGTCGTCGAGGCGGAGGTGCTTCCTCTTCAGGGGGGACTCGAAGGGCTCGACCGTCGGTGTGCCGTAGGGAGCGGGGGCGTCTTCGTCGTGTTCTGGGTGCTCTATCGAGGTCGGCTGCATCGCCGCGCTCTGGGCCTGGCGCAGCCGCTGCCGCTCCAGTGGCGGGCGGTAGGTCGCGTCGGACTCGTAGTCCTCCTCGCTCGGCGAGGTGGACGACGACGAGCGGCGGTGGGGGAAGCCCGGCCGGCGCGCAGACGTCGGCGACGGGTGCTTGTCCGAGAGCACCTCGACGGCCACATCGCCGTCGAGCGGCGGGCGCGTCGGCTCCAGGTCGTCGTCCGAGCTGTCGCTCCCTTGGGCCTGGGCGAACTGCTGGGGCGCGTCGGGCCGCGGCGAGATCGACATGGTCGCGAACCCATTGTGGAGGTTGGGCCGGCGGCGCTTGTGCTCTGGCGGCGTCCATTGGAAGTCGGTCGGCGGGGACTCGGCGCGGCGCTTGCGAGCGGCGTAGGGTGTGGGAGACGGGGCGAAGAGGGGTGGGTTGTCGTAGCCCTGCTGGTTGTAGCCTTGTGCGGGAAAGGCCGATCCGAACTGGCCGCTCATGTCGTGCGAGCGATCGGGTGGCGCGTGGCGCGGAGGGTCGGGTGGGTCGAGGGAGGGGGAGCGGCGGAGAGAGGGGGTGCAGGTGTTATTGGTCACGGGACAGCATTGATGGGCAGAGGAGGGATGGGGAGGAGTGGAAGGAGAGGTGAGTTGATTGATAGATGAGGGATGCTGGGCATACGGGGACAATGACGGTTGCAGGCTGCCCGACGATCCTCCACCCATCGACAAGTCTCCATCGCGTTCGAGAAGCCTCACTCTCGGTCAGATCCACACTCTATTTGATTCCGCTCCAGGTCTCTCACCGAGGATGTGGCCTCCACGTGGGTTGACCACCCCAACGCGTGACGTCATTGTAATCAAGAGAGATCGCGGGCGATCGGACGTGTCTTTGGGTGGGAGCAGGGATAAGGGCGCGGAATCAAATTGTCCCAGCGCAGGGAGCACGTGCCGATGGGTTTGTGGTGGCAGAGCTACAGTAGGCAGAGCCGGAGTGGCTGGGGTGAGATGCTCCGGGCGGGGGCTGTACGGTGGTGGTCGGGTGTTGTTGGCCGCTCACCCAACTGGCTAGGCTAGACGGCGCAAACGACCACTGCTGCTCTTTCTCTCGCCTCTCGCCTCGCCTCCTCCTCCTCCTCCTCCCCCTCCTCCAATCACTCGCCACTTGTCTTTCTCCTCTATCCTCTGCACTCTCCTCCCACTACACTTGGCCAGCACACTCCCACAAAACTCGCCTACACGCCCGTGCCCCCGCCCGTCCTTATCGCCCCGCTCGGAGCCGCACCCAAAAACTCTCAACTTGTCGTGTGACGCCCCAAGCTCAATCTCGAAACCCAACCCTCGCTCCCTCCTCAGCCACCAACATGGTCGTCACCCCCAACGTCCAGCCGCTCGACCCCCAGACCCCCATCTCGCCGCTGCTTAGCGCGCAGCGCACCCCCCAGAGCCCGGCGATGGGCGCGCAGGGCTCCAGCTCGGGCCTGCCCCGCCCGTCGCTCCGCAAGGGCTCGACCGGCAGCTTCTCCAAGCTCGCCGACTTTTGGCTCGACGGCACACCCTCCACCGTGCCCGGCACGCCGGCCGAGGGCACCGAGATTGTCAAGGGCATCCCGCACGTCGACCTCAGCATCGATGCCAGGTGAGATTCCTTTGCGCTATCTCTTCTGCCGACATTTGCTCGGTTTGGGGCAATTGATCGGCGAGATCGGCGCCACCCCCACACCTGATCCGAGCTCGCGCTAACGACCAGCCAGTGGCGCCACCCCGTCTTCAAGCAGAAGGTGCTCGGCATCCTCCGCCGCCTGAATGTGCCCCGCTGGACGCACCCGTCGCTCAAGGGCTCGAGCATCCACCTCCAGAAGGTGTCAGGCGCGCTCACCAACGCGGTGTTCTTCGTCTCGTTCAACCCCAACCCCGAGCCGACGAGCCCCAGCATGTCGCCCATGCTCACGCCCACGATGCCGCCCAGCGACCCCGACCACCCGCCCCAGATGGGCCAGGCCGAGTACCCCCAGACCCTCCTGCTGCGCGTGTACGGCGTGTCGTCGGACCAGCTCATCTCGCGCGACGAGGAGCTGCGTATCCTGCACGTCCTGAGCGAGACGTACGGCCTCGGCCCGCGCATGTACGGGACCTTTGCGAACGGGCGCGTCGAGCAGTTTTTCCCCTCGCGCGCGCTCGTCCCCGACGAGCTGCGCGAGCCGCTCATCTCGCGCGGCATCGCGCGCCGCATGCGCGAGCTCCACTCGGTCGACCTCCGCCTCATCGGGTACAAGGAGGGCAAGGAGACGGAGCCGTACTGCTGGAAGTGCATCAGCGACTGGCTCGAGCCGGCGCAGGAGATTCTTTCCGTGCTCGAGGGCATTGGCGGCAAGTGGGAGGTGTGGGTCGCGCAGTACGGCCTCCACAAGTTCCGCGAGGAGGTCGAGGCGTTCCGCAAGTGGGTGGCCGAGCAGCCCGCCAAGGGCAAGGGTGTCGTCTTCTCCCACAACGACACGCAGTACGGCAACCTGCTCCTCCTGGACGCTGAGATCCCCGCCGGCGTGCCCCCGCACCACAAGTACATTGTGATCGACTTTGAGTACGCGGCGCCCAACTGCCGCGGGTACGACATTGCCAACCACTTCCACGAGTGGCGCGCCAACTACCACGACCCGGTCGCGCCCCACCTCCTCCACGGGCACGGCGACTACCCGACCCTCGAGCAGCGGCAGGACTGGTACCGCGCGTACCTGAGCGTGCAGATGTCGCAGGGCGAGGAGACGCTGTGCAAGCGCGCCGAGATTGCGCAGGAGCGCGTCGACGCCCTCGAGCGCGAGGTGCGCATCTGGAGCCCGGCGTGCGCCGCCATGTGGAGCCTGTGGGGCATCATCTCCGCCGAGGAGCAGGTGCGCGCCTACGTCGCCAACCCCGACTCGAAGGAGGAGCTCGAGTTCGACTTCCTCGAGTACGCGCTCGAGCGGCGCACAATGTTCGTCGACGAGCTCAAGACGCTCGGCGTCCCGCTGTAAGCGGCGGAGGGTTGTGGTACGGGAGCCACGGACTAAAAAACCCGCCGCGTCCGCCCAGAGGGCGGGCGCACTGTGCACTGGTGCACACACGCACGCTCAACGCGTGCCAAGCCCGTATCTCATCGGGTACCTAGCCTAGTCTCGCCATCATCTGGCGGCTGTAATCCGTAGTCAATCTCGGCGTCTCTGGCGGAAGCCGGAGGCGCTGTGAACTCCACACATAAACGCAAACTACATAGATCGTACGACCGGTATGTATCATCTGAGGATACGAGGCGAGGCCGCCTGGCTGTGTAGCGGAGGCGAGCCGGACGTGTTCGCTTCCGCATTGCTCTGCCATCAGGCAACCGCAGGCCACTCGGAGTGGCGCTCGGCACGCGCACGGGCCTCGGTCCCTCCCGGCACAACGTAACCGAAACAAAATGCTGCATGCAAGAGCAACTCGTCCTATCTATACAACAGTCTACTCAGTCTGGAGGCGGGCGACGGCGGGGTTCTCGGCCTGGGCGCCGTTGGCGGCGAGCTTCTCGCGGCGGGCCACCGAGGCC